>OZJO01025835.1:0-45653 GCA_900406225.1 Acrobeloides nanus | reverse complement strand
TTTGGCGGGAATTCAAATTTAAAACCAATTCCAAAAATCGCCAACCCTGAATCAGGGTCAGGAAAGCGTTTTCAAGATTCGGGAATGAGCGCAATCGATTCCTCGCATAAAATTACCCCTATACGGGTCATTTTTAGAAAAAATTATACTAAAAAATGAGCCGACCCCGCAGAGACCCCGTTTTAGTAATCGATTTTTCGATAAAATTTCTATGGAAAGTACCTCAAAGGGGGAGAAATTCAAAAATCGGATTGTAACATTAGAAAGAGGGGATCGAGTTAGGAATATTTTGCTTTGATCCAAAATATATCGACTTAAAAAATAGGCCGACCCCGCAGAGACCCCGTTTTAGTAATTACCGCACCCGGGTGCGACCCCGTTTTAGTAGGTCCCGGCCGGGGCCCGTGTCATAAGACAGCGGTAAGCATACACTCTTACCCACTGCTGAAAAAAAATTTCATCGAAACGGATGAAAAATGATGAAATTAGAACATTTTTTGAGCGACATATGTGCTCAGCGTGAGTTCCTCTACACGTATGATCATTTGTTCCAACCAACCATTCCAGTGTTAAGGATCCGTCGTATAAAACTAGTAATAAAAAAAACCCAAAAAGTGAAAAGTACAACAAAAAAGGTACTTTCGCGCCACTCTGTGTGTGATAAAGCATTACTTGTTTTATTTTGAAAAACGTGTATTTATTACATAACTTTACATACAGGTAGTCTAAAAAGTTCTGACCATTAGTGTTTATTATTGAAGGGCATCGCGAGACCTGTATATATAAATTCAATTTTTTCTCAAAGTTGAAACAGTTGAAGTTGCATGAGAATGTGCAGTCTTAAATGAAGTAGATGAAANTATCGATAGTATTGGTAGTAGTACTGGTACTACCAGCACTACCGATCTCCTCAGGAACCCCTATTCATAGAGACATGATGGGGGTAATCTTAAATAGTCTCGCGATGCCCTTCAATAATAAACACTAATGGTCAGAACTTTTTAGACGACCTGTATACATAAATTCAATTTTTTCTCAAAGTTGAAACAGTTGAAGTTGCATGAGAATGTGCAGTCTTAAATGAAGTAGATGAAACAAAAAGAATTTTCGAGTTCTTAAATCCAAGCATTTTGAAAAATTCTTTTCGAATCGTTTTGCTTAAGATCAATATAAACCACGGCGGTGACAACAAATAAATATCCCAGGCATAAAATTGAATTTCGATTACATTCCAAAACATCGATGCTGACATATCGGGATTTAAGACAAAAATTATCTAAAAATTGTAAAAATGAAAGCCTTAAAAAATCCGGTACTAGTTCGGATTAGCGACCCAAAATGACAGGGTTCAAAATCCGGAAACAATTTTTTATATTTTTTTCTAAAAAATGACCCCTATCGGGGTTCTTCTATGCCACGAATCGAATGCGCACATTCCCGATGCGTAAAAATGCTTCCTTGATCTTGACTCAGGGTCGGTGTATATAAAATCAAACTTTTAGTTTTTTATGTAACAAAATGGACGTTTCTGAGGTTTTTCGAATTTTCATCCAGATTAAATGTTGTTCAAAATTCGCATAATTATTTCCCACCATACGACCACGCAGGGATGCATTTGAAAAGTATATAAAGGAAACCATTCATAGATCTAATTACCATTGAACTTCAACAACATACAATTTTTCGATGCTCGAAATCTATTTCCCTTATAAGAATACCCTTTCCCCAGAAGCCTCCATTTGTTACATAAAAAACTAAAACCCTTATAAATTTTGATTTTCGTTTCAATATACCGATCCTGAATCAAGGACAAGAAAGTATTTTTACGCATTGGGAATGCGCGCATTTAATTCGCCGTATAGAAAACCCCTATAGGGGTCATTTTTAGAAAAAATATGAAAAACTTTTTCCTGATTTTGAACGCCCGTCATTTTGGGTTACTAATCCGAAGTACCAAAAATCCTGCATACGACACTTACTCCCACTACCTTGGAGAGGGGGTGATGGAGTATGTTGTCCAAATGCTGGGAGAATGCGAGGAAAGGAGGTCTGAAATTCTTACTTGTATAGCAACACTCAACGAGAAAGCCAAAAAAACTAGCGATGAGAATATCAAAAGCTTTATTTCACCATCCTTTGTATCTGATGCGACTTTTCCCGAATCTGTCGATTTTCTGCGAAGAAACAAAGAAACAATCATCCAAGTATTCATTGCGAGCCCAGAAAAACCAGCGATAAAAGTGAATGTCGTGCCAAACCAACTGTTTTGAATCTAAATTAAGATGCCCAATTTTTAAATAAAACAAAATTGTTACATTAAAAACGGTGTTTGCATCCAGCCGATAACCAAACAATGGTGGATCATGATCATCATTTGGGATACAATAACCACCTGCGACCAACATATGCCAAGTTACTGGAAAAGGAATCAAGAAAATTATAGCTATAGAGATTGGGAATAGTCGATTCCATATCTAAAAACCCCTCTGAAACGTCTGTACAATATATACAGTCGAGTCTCGATTTAGTGGCCCCCAGGAGAGGGAGCCTCTACATAAATAAGAAAGTTCGAGAAAAAATTTTGCATAGTATAAAATTTAAGAATTTCACATCTTTAAAAATCGAGACGCGACTGTATCTAATTGTTCTTATGTAAAACCTTACTTTGTGATTAGCAAGTGGCCAACAAATAGCTGTATATCGGTTTAAGGTTATGAAAAAATAAGTGGTGATTTCTGCATAAGAAACATAATATCCAACCCAAACAATGAGTGTCGGTACAACACCACTGAAATAAGAAATTTAAAAAATAATTGGAAGCGAGTAAGAGGAAAAGAAAAAATGACATTGCTCAATTTGTTTGGATCCCCATCCCGATCCCATGACCTCCTAGTCCTACAAAAACCCTCATTCCCGGTTTAAAAAGCTGGATTTGCCAAAGTGTAGGGAGATCCATTTGTCTAAATAAATGGCACGACCTTGACGGAATCAATTTAAAATACCAATAAAACCATGATGCATTTTCTACTCGCATATCCAAATAAAGCAGAATCCAACACAGTATATCCTAAATTTACAAGAAAAACTATTTAACATTAATAAGCTTACAAGTATCCCGTTGACAAGGAAAAGTTTATAAAAAGGACTACAAAATTCCTTTTTCTTAAATTTTAGAATCAGCATGAAAATAATACCAGCATACAAAACAATTGAGGGTACGGCATATAATAAAACCAGAATCACTTCAATGTTTTTATTCATCCTGCTTTCTACTTGAACTAACAACAAATTTGACACATATGAATTTTTATACTGACTACGTAATGACGATTAATTGATACTTATAGTTTATCAAAATATTATGAATTAACGTATGATTTCATGTAAGTACAAACTCAAAAATTGGCGTTTTCATTTGTTTTGAGAAACATCAACCATTCCTAGAAATGTAGCTAGACAATAATTATACAGGGTGAGGCAAAATTACTGCACATTTTTTGTTTTTTCTTCGCATTGTCTATTCCTCTTTACAATCGTATTTTTTTTTGCTTTTTAATCGCGAATATACTTTTCTTAAGCGAAATAAATCATGGAACTAGAAAAAGCTTGGTTTAGGTCAGCTGCCTGCTACTTGTTTGCTGTTAGAAACACACATGCACAAGCTCCCGTTTACGAAAGACATGTAATAGTATCCGGCAAAAAATTAAAAAATATGTAGTATTTGGCCGCCGCTGGCGGCCAATGCTACGAATTTTGCCTTATGTTGACCAAAAAAAGGTCGCCAAATCGAAAAAATATGTAGTATTGAAAATTTTGACGTAAGACCTTGTGCATGTGTGGTTAGAAAGATGAAGAAAAAGGAAATTGCCGAAATTTTTGGAGTTGGGCTTCTTCTCCTGATTTGAATCCACTTGACTATGCTATTTGGAGTATTCTCGAAGCTCAGGTGAACGCAGAAGCACACAATTCGATCGAGTCTTTGAGGCAACGAAGCATTCGAAAATTTGAACCAGGATATGATTAATAGGGCTATTGATGACTGGCTAAGGCGTTTAGATGCCGTTATTGCATCGAACGGAGGCCATTTCGAGTGAAAATATTGTTTTTTATTGTTCAAAATTGTTTTCTTTTATCTAATTGTTTATTATCATTTAAATCGAATAAAAACAAAAAAAATGTGCAGTAATTTTGCCTCACCCTATACTGTTTACAAATCAGTTGACTATAAATATAATTATAAGCTTTTTGTTATTTGCTACAATTTTCGGTTCCTGGTGTAGATTACAAGTGGAGTAGTTTTGGATCCCGTTCTGATCCCATACAGAAATTCCGAGAAGTTTTGGCGAAAAATCTCGAAATTTAGTCCTGAACCTCAGTTCCGTTCCGAATAATGATGATCATATGTGGGCAAGGGGAGGGGACTGTCCCTATCATCATTATTCGGAACGGTACGGAACTGGGGTTCAGGACTAAATTTTCGGGATTAGTCACCAGTGGGTAATCTCAGAATTGGGTAGGCCATCTGTGGAGGGATGGGTCGTGGAAGGACGGGCTCAGATGTTTGCATTTTTTGACCTGAAAATGCTCAAAAAATGAAAATGACAATTTTTGATGAAAAATTTAGAATATTTTTTTTCATTAACTGATAAAAAATCATAACGGGGGAATGTTAGGATTTGTGAAATTTACTTTTTGGAGCTCATTTTATCCAGTGCTTTTTGGAGATCATCTCATTTTATACTTTAACCGAATGTCAAAAAACGTTTTGGCCCTGACGTGATCGAACCAACGATCATTTGAGTATAAAACTACTTGCCACAAAATTTATGAGTTTTTATTTTCTTGTCTGGAAATGCCCTATATCTTTTTTTGATAATCTGAAATTTGAGAATTTGAATATATAGGGCATTTCTGGACAAGATTCTGAATTCAGATTCTGAATCCGGATTCTGAATTCGTAATCTGGATTCGGATTCTCAATTTGATTCTGAATCTGGATTCATAATTCGAATCCAAATTGAGAATCAGAATTCAGAGTCTGAATCCAAATTCAGAATCCAGATTCAGAATCCGGATTCTAAATCCGAATCTAAATTCAGAATCCAGATTGAGAATCAGAATTCAGATTTAGATTCCGAATTCAAATTCAGAATCTAGATTAAGAATCAGAATGTGGATTCAGGATCTGAATTCAGAATCTTGTCCGGAAATGCCCTATATACCGTATTCTCTCTAATAGAAGCACCAGTGCTTCTATTTTTCAACCCCCCCCCCCCTCGGAGGACCCTTTTTATCCATAATTTTAGAAAAAACATCATACTCCCCCCTTATGTTTTGGTCCTCAGGGGGGTGCTTCTATTGGAAGGGGTGCTTCTATTAGAGAGAATACGGTAGTCTTTTTGAGAATGTGACAGGTAACTGGCCTAAGCCTAGGCTTAGACCTAGGCTTAAGCCTAATCCTAAGCCTAGGCCTAAATCTAGGCCCAAGCCTAGGCTTAGGCCTACCTGGGTCTATAATTTCTGAAATTTTCAGGTATTCCGGACTTTCAGATATGACGGTAACATATATATAAATTCAATTTTTTCCAAAAGCTGAAACAAAAAGAATTTTCGAGTCCTTAAATCCAATCATCTTGAAAAATTCTTTTCGAATCGTTTTGCTTAAGATCAATATAAACCACGGCGGTGACAACATAAAAATATCAAACGCATAAAATTGAATTTCGATTATGTTCCAAAACATCGATTCTGACATATTGGGATTTAGGACGAAAATGATCTAAAAATTGTAGAAATGAAAGCCTTAAAAAATTCTGCCTAAGACACTTACTCCCACTATATTCACTTGCGTGAAGGGGAGGGGGTGATGGAGTATGTTGTCTGGGAGAATACAAGGAAAGGAGGTCTGAAATTCTTACTTGTATAACAAGATTCAATGAAAAAGCCAGAAAAACTAGCGACGAAAATATCAAAAGCTTGATTTCACCATCTTTTGTATCTGGTGCGACTTTTCCCGCATCTGTCGATTTTCTGCGAAGAAACAAACAAACAATCATCCAAGTGTTCATTACGAGCCCAGAAAAACCAGCGATAAAACTAAATGCCGTGTCAAACCAACTGTTTTGGATCTAAATTAGGATACCCAATTTTTAAATAAAACAAGTTTTTTACATTAAAAACGGTGTTTGCATCCAGACGATAACCAAGCAATGGTGGATCTTGATCATCATTTGGGATACAATAACCACCTGCGACCAACATATGCCAAGTTGCTGGAAGAGGAATCAAGAAAATTATAGCTATAGAGATTGGGAATAGTCGATTCCATATCTAAAAACCCCTCTGAAACGTCTGTATAATATATACAGTCGAGTCTCGATGGTCCCCAGGGAAAAAAGCCACTAAAGGCTTTTCGTGGCCTCGAGGCTTTTCTATTCATTCGTTATAACCGTAGTAAAGATGTCAAATACGTTGTCTACTCGAAAATTTGCTAAAAAATAATCAACAAAGTGTTTTCTATTTATTACCCATGCAAATTGACAATATTATATTATTATTATGATATGAAATGACCCATGCGCAACTTTAAAAATCGACACCTGTCAAAGTTCACTTGTTCAACACGAAATAAAATTTAAGAGATTATGTCTCGAAATGTCGAATATGGGGTGGCCATAGTAACGAAAATTCGATTTGATTTTTGAAGTCGTGGTATACTCTAGGTTTTCGGGGTCGCTGAACACGAATCTGAAGTCCGTTTTTGAATCCGACTTTTTGGTACCCCTGTACGGCAGGTCGGCCTTTTGAAATTTAGGTCAAACTTCAAATGGGTACATCTCCGGCCAGCTAAATCCATATCCAATGGTTTTGGTGTCGTTGGAAAGCTGATGAATTCTACTTCATTTTTTGTCTATACAACTCCTAGTCAAAACTGCGTAGTTTTGGAGATAGAGCAATTTTTCTCATTTTTTAGGTCATTTGTGAGGTCCAAAAAAGCACTATTTTCGATCTAACTCCTAGGGGTTTTCGAGTGCACTACGTTTCTTTGCCTATTATTTACTCCTAGTTAGTACCTACAATTTGAGCCGTCGATCGCCTGAAGAGGCGGGTTACAAAAAATAGAAAATGGAGCTTGAAAAGATTCGACACAAATTTGAAAGTTCTTTAGATTAGCGAAATTTGCCATAATTTATATATATTCGGAAAATTCATGAAAAATGGAGCATTTTTTGTTTTTACAGTAAATTCTGAATCGCTAATGGCTTTGAGATAATTGCGTTTGAAGTTGGCGATTTTTGGAATTTGTTTTGAATTTGAAATTCCCGCAAAAACCCTGATTCAGGGTCTTTGTGGGAATTTGAGAAAGTTAAAAAAATTTTTGTTAAAAATACAAATTTTGGAAAAGTTAAATGTTTTCAATAAACGCAATTAAGCAATCTTTAGGGTGCGCGCTATCAGTTGTGCCGCGCGCGGCACGACGCTAGCAGCGGCGTTAGCAGTTATGCCGTTGCACTACGGCACAACGCTAGCAGTTGTGCCGACACAACTCGGAGGCGGCACAACGTTAGCAGTGTCGGAAAACGTTAGTAGTTGTGCCGAGGTGTCGGCACAACGTTAGCAGTTATGCCGTGCGTTGTGCCGGTCTTGCCGCGAGTTGTGCCGGTCATGCCGCGTTGTAAAACGGCGGCACAACTCACGTCACAACTCGCGGCACGACCGGCACAAATGGTAGCGCGCACCCTTAATAAAAATACTTTTCCTAACGATAGAACAAGTTTAAACATGTTTATCTTTACTTCAAATTGAGGTTTTCGTTGCGAACTTGTTCGCTTTAGAAAACGTCTAACTTGAGGTTTTCTTCACAAATTTCGGGGGTCACTATATAAAATTGAAGGGAGGGGCCACTAAATCGAAACTCTACTGTATCTAATTTTTCTTGTGTAAAACCTTACTTTGCGATTAACAAGTGGCCAACAAATAGCTGTAAATCGGTTTAAAGTTATGAAAAAATAAATGATAGCTTCTGCATATAAAACATAATATTCTAACCAAACAATCAATGTCGGTACAACACCACTGAAATAAGAAATTTAAAGAATAATTGGCTGCGAGTAAGAGGAAAAGGAAATATGACATTACCCAACTTTTTTGGATTTCCGTCTCACCCGTGCACTACGCTCGACCCCATGACCTTCTAGTCCTACAAAAGGAACTAGGGGCCTCCTAGTCCCTCATTCCCATTTTAAAAAATTGGATTTTGCCAAAGTATAGAGAGATCCATTTGTCTAAATAAATGGCACAACCTTGACGGAATCAATTTAAAATACCAATAAAACCATGATGCATTTTCTACTCGCATATCAAAATAGAGCAGAATCCAACAAAGTATATCCTAAATTTACAAGAAAAACGTTTGTTGATCTCATTAATAAGCTTACAAGTATCCCGTTGACAAGAAAAAGTTTATAAAAAGGACTACAAAATTCCTTTTTCTTAAATTTTCGAATAAGCATGAAAATAATGCCAGCATACAAAACAATAGAGGGTACGGCATACAATAAAATCAGAGTCACTTCAATGTTCTTATTCATCTTGTTTTCTAATTGAACTAACAACGAATTTGACGCATATGAATGTTGATATTGACTACGTAAATACAGTTGATACTTATATATGAAACCTCTCCTGGAGTGTCATAAAAAGGAAATCTCAAAGGGTATCATTAAAGAAATTTTTAGAGGATTGAATTTCAATTTAAAGAAAAAATGTTTTAGGCAATTAATTAATTCACAACTTCATCAGAATATCATTTATGAAACATTTATTTCATCAAAAAGTTTGTTATTTTCCCATAATCTCGTTTTTTAATTTAACAACACGTGTATTTCAAAGAGAAAAAAGTTTGTGATTTTCCCATAATTCTGAAAATAAATACGATTTTGAAATCTTTAGTTCCCTAGGATCTTTGTTTCCTTTGATCTAATTCCTTTCTATTCATGTTCAGCACCTCGAAAAACCTCTAAATAAAAAAATCAGCCAATTCTGGCTCATATTTAAGGAAATAATACGATTTTTTGACACATCAATTTAATCGACTTTTTCACAAAAAACCTTTCTACTTTTCAATTTTTGAGAATTTTTCAAAATTCTTTTTTATTTTGCTTTGGAACAATTCGTATTTTGGAGTCCAGCAGGGCTGTCAAGCAACTGAATTCTCTAGATTAAAGCCTATTAATTTTTCGATTTCACAGGCAGATGACTCATCACGAAAGGAGTTGTTTTACACTATTCTATTGACAATTAAAACACGAAATCGGTAAAATTCACTATCAAAATAAGTATCCTTACAAAAATTTTGTGGCACCCAAAGCTCGGTTTTCTCGAAAAGTTTGTTTTAATTCAATTATCAATTGACTATTCAATTATCAATTGACTATTCAATTGTCAATTGAACCAGTCAATTATCAATTGAAAACACCCAAAAAACGCTGAAATCGTTGTTTTTGAGGCCTTTATGAGTTTCATGGATTTGGGAACTCGAAAATTCTTTTTGTTTCATCTACTTCATTTAAGACTAAAACTGCACATTCTCATACAACTTCAACTGTTTCACCTTTGAGGAATAATTAAATTTATACAGGATGCGGCAAAAGTTCCCGTGATTTTTTGAATTACTGCACATAGTATTTTGACCATAACTCTTTAGCCTTACATCCAATTCCGATGATTTTGGTGTCATTGGATAGCTGTAAATTCAAGCTATCTAAAGACACCAAGATCGTCGGAATTGGATATAAGGTTAAAGAGTTATGGTCAAAATATAATATGCAGTAATTAAAAAAATCACGGGAACTTTTGCCGCACCCTGTATATACAGTATGTTAGAAAATTTATTCCGGACTTTTGAAAAGTCGCCAAAAATCGAGTTTAAATCCTTTTCAGTCGCCCATGGGCTTATTCGATAGCCACCGTCACGGGATTTTTTCTCCACGACGATAATTTTTTCACAAAAAGTGATGTTCTGCAAAGTTGATCGCCGTGATCTCAGGAATTGAACGAAAAAAATAAGCCTAAACGGATTTAAAATGGTCGAGATAATGCCTTAATAACGCAAAAATGGGTATCCATCCGGAAAGGTACCTTAATGAGGTCAAAATCAAAAAATTCTTTCAGATTCGTGTCCGCCTTGGCCAAAAACCCCCTATACAAAAAATCAGCCAATTTGATACAATTTGTAGAAAAAATACTGGGGTCGAAAACCCAAAAAGTGCTAATTTTTGGTATTTTCTCTCTAAAAAATCGAAATTAAAAGCTTTTTCAATAAAATTTTTTGCAAAACAAAATCCCGTGACGGTGGCATTTTGTTCTTAATAAAGAACAAAAAATCGTCGAGATCAAGAAAAAGAGTACTCACAAGAAACACTCAACTGAGGTCACACACTGACCAAAAGTCTTATGCAGTTTTATAGATCATAAAATAAGAAGATTTTTGGAACCGGTCTTAGCGGCCCTCTTGAAGAAACCATGGAGTTATAGTGATATCAATACATAATATCGGTCTAAAGTTTAATTCTTTTTTCTAAGGGTCATAACTCCTCGTAGTGATTAAATTGTGAGCTCATCGACCACTCATGTGAAAGCCGAGATTCTGCCCTACAATTTTTATATAGGCACCTATAGCAAGTTTCCACTTCAATAAATAGATAATCGCAAATCTTTGCAACATGTTCTAATTTTTGATGAAGATATGCATTTTTGACGTGGATCCGGGTATGGATGATCTTTATGATGATTAGAAAAATTGTAGAGCGCATTTCCAGCTATCAAATGCTTTTTTCTGCATCAAAAAATTCGTTCAGGGAGACGAGATATGACCAAAATACTGCTGTGAAAATGAACAAGGTCGTCGATGATTTTCCGAAACGATTAAATAAATCTATCGAAGCTATAGGAGGATATTTTGAATAGTTTTTGTTGTTTTGTTATAAAAATTGAAGGTGATCACGAACTTTTAACTCATTTCTGTGTTAAATGAAAAAGATATCGCTTCATTTACGGTTTCGTTTACGTTCCAGCACTGATCGTCACCCGTTTTACCTCACCAAAAATACCTAACCCAACCCGTTTTACCCCAGCCCTCAAATTTTATCAAAAGTTTATTAATCAATATTTCATATTATCTAAAAAATTGGCACTTTCATTTATTTTTAATGTAAATCTTTCTAAGAAACTTAACTAATTCAAATCTCCGTTAATTTCAAAATCACGAATTATTTCATCACACCCAGGTATATAATTTACATTATAGAGAACCCAAAAATTGGCACTTTCATTTATTTTTAAAGTCAATCTTTCTCAGAAACTTAACTAAATCTAGTTTACTGTCTATAATTATATAAATGGTAATCTTTAGTCGACATAATGCAATGATGGATACTACAGATCAGTGATGCATGATTGTGTATCGTCATTTCTCTAGGATCGAAAACACACTTACCGTATTCTCTCTAATTGAAGCACCCTCCCTCCCATAAATTTTGTCTTAACAAGAAAATCTGTATAAGAATATATTTTTTTCGTTTATGATCTACTTTTTGCTCATTTTGTTAGTTTCAAGTTTGTTTGCACTTTTTTTCGAAATTTAAATTGAAAAAAGAAGCACCTCTTCTATTTGAAGCACCCCTGCCGGAGGGATTGCAAAATAGAAGCACCGGTGCTTCTATTAGAGAGAATACGGTATTCGCCTTTTGTTATAAAGGTGATATACAGGGTGGCGCAAAAAAAGTGGCTTTTTTACATTTTGGGACCCGAAAATTTATTTTCTAAAAATGATCCCCTAAGGGTAATTTTACCCGGAGAAGCGATTGCGCGCATTCCCGAACCATGAAAATGCTTTCTTGATCCTGATTCAGTGAAAAATTGGATTTTTGAGGCGAAAATGGTCGTTTTCCTCGTTTCTTCTGCAAATCACTTTTTAGGGTAATTTTATGCGAGAAAATGATTGCATACATTTTCAAAGCATAAAATGATTCCCTAATGCATAAAAATGATATTTCTCATTTTAAAATCGCCCTCTCGCATAAAATTACTCCTAGAAAGTGATTTTCAAAAAATAACAAGAAAATGACCATTTTCGCTTCAAAAATGCATTTTTCCCTCAATCAGGGTCAGTAAAGCATTTTCCGGCGTTTGGTTGTGATTACCGGCCTTTGGTTACCGACTATCGGTTACCGGACAACGGTTAAAGATGTGAAATTCTTGTGTTTTATAGTGTGCAAAAAATTTTTCTCGGACTTTTTTCTTTAGTAATGTAAAGCCGCTTCAAAAAGTTCCCCCCAACCGGAGATCAAGCATTACTTTTTATATTTTGAAAAACATATATTTTTACATAACTTATATATGTATTTAAATTCTATTATTCCTCAAAGTTGAAACAGTTGAAGTTATATGAGAATGTGCAGTTCTAGTCTTAAATGCGATAGATGAAACAAAGAGAATTTTCGAGTTCTTAAATCCGAGCATCTTGAAAAATTCTTTTCGAATCGTTTTGCTTAAGATCAAAATAAACCACGGCGGTGACAGCATAAAAATATCCCAAGCATAAAATTGAATTTCGATTACGTTCCAAAACATCGAGTCTGGCATATTGGGATTTAAGACAAAAATGATCTAAAAATTGTAAAAGTGAAAGTTTTAAAAAATCCGGTACTAAAATTTTTGAGATGATTATTAAAAAATTGCGTGGGGATGGGGTATGTTATTCAAATGCTGGGAGAATGCGAGGAATCAGAAATTCTTACTTGTATTGCAACACTCAACGAGAAAGCCAGAAAAATTAGCGACGAAAATATCAAAAGCTTGATTTCACCATCTTTTGTATCTGATGCGACTCTTCCCGCATCTGTCGATTTTCTGCGAAGAAACAAACAAACAATCATCCAAGTATTCATTGCGAGCCCAGAAAAACCAGCGATAAAAGTGAATGTCGTGCCAAACCAACTGTTTTGAATCTAAATTAAGATGCCAAATTTTTAAATAAAACAAAATTGTTACATTAAAAACGGTGTTTGCATCCAGCCGATAACCAAACAATGGTGGATCATGGTCATCATTTGGGATACAATAACCACCTGCGACCAACATATGCCAAGTTACTGGAAAAGGAATCAAGAAAATTATAGCTATAGAGATTCGGAATAGTCGATTCCATATCTAAAAACCCCTCTGAAACGTCTGTACAATATACATTGTGTCCCAAAAAAGTGGAATTTTCGTGATTTTTTCATGATTTTGGGCCAGAAATTTTTTTTCATAAAATGACCCGTATAGGGGTAATTTGATGCGGGGAATCGATTGTGCGCATTCCAGAAGCGTGAAAACCTTCTTTGACTCTGATTCACTTTTTTTGGGACACCCTTATATCTAATTTTTCTTATAAATCTTACTTTGTGATTAACAAGTGGCCAACAAATAGCTGTAAACCGGTTTAAGGTTATGAAAAAATAAGTGGTGGTTTCGGCATAAAAAACATAATATCCCAACCAAACAATGAATGTCGGTACAACACCACTGAAATAAGAAATTTAAAAAATAATTGGCTGAGAGTAAGAGGTAAAGGAAAAATGACATTACCCAACTATTTTGGATCATCCCACCCCATCCTCGTGCACTGTGCCCAACCCCATGACTTCGTAGTAGTGATGTCCAAAGGGATAATGATAAAAAGCATGTGATAAGTGATAAGGTAACGCATTTTGATAACAGTGATAACGTTATCACATTAAGCCTATTATCACATTAAACATCACTACCTTCTAGTCCTACAAAAAACCTCATTTCCGGTTTAAAAATAGAAATGGATTTTGCCAAAGTGAGATCCATTGTTCTAAATACACCAACCCCTCTTAAACTGGCACCCTTCATAAGATGCCGATTTAACAAGTTAAAGTACCAGTCTAGTAATTTACAACTATATGATAAATGATATATTCGGAAAGATCATGAAAAATGGAGCATTTTTTGTTTTTACGTCATGTTCTGAATCGTTGTAGTTTTCGAGATAATTGCGTTTGAAATTTTGAATTTGTGTACAAGCTCTTCGTTGTAATACACAAAATTTTTTTGTTTTTTTGCGGAAAAATCGATTTTTTAAATTTTCATAAAATGAACATTGTAGCAATTTTTTATAGCTAAATGAGACGAACAAAATGACACCAAAATTATCCAATTTGAACATTGTTTTGGGTTATTGAAACGAAAACCCTGATTCAGAATTTTCGTTTCAATAACCCAAAACAATGTTCAAATTGGATAATTTTGGTGTCATTTTGTTCGTCTCATTTAGCTATAACAAATTGCTACAATGTTCATCTTATGAAAGTTTAAAAAATAGATGGAAAAATCGATTTTTCCGCAAAAAATTCAAAAAAGTTTGTGTATTACAACGAAGAGCTTGTAACAAATTCAAAATTTCAAACGCAATTATCTCGAAAACTACAACGATTCAGAACATGCCGAGAAAACAAAAATACTCCATTTTTCATGATCTTTCCGAATCTATCTTTTTTATATGGTTGTAAATTACTAGACTGGTCCTCTAAGAAGAGGGTGCCAGTTTATCGACGTGCCGGTTTAAAGAGGGTTAAGTGTCAAATGGTACAACCTTGACGGAATCATTTTAAAATACCAATAAAACCATGATGCATTTTCTACTCGCATATCAAAATAGAGCAGAATCCAACAAAGTATATCCTAAATTTACAAGAAAAACGTTGGTTGATCTCATGAATAAGCTTACAAGTATCCCGTTTACAAGAAAAAGTTTATAAAAAGGACTACAAAATTCCTTCTTAAATTTTCGAATCAGCATGAAAATAATGCCAGCATATAAAACAATAGATGGTACGGCATACAATAAAATCAGAGTCACTTCAATGTTTCTATTCATCCTGTTTCCTACTTGAACTAACAACAAATTCACACATATGAATCTTTATACTAACATGAAACGACACGACTAGTTGATACTTATTGCTTATCAAAATATTATGAATTAACATATAATTTCATGTAATAACAAACTCAAAAATTGACGTTTTCATTTATTTTGAGAAATATCAAACTTTCTCAGAAATTTAGCCAGACAATAATTATACAGCTTACAGATATTTTCTATAAAGATAATTATAAGCTGTGTTATTTGTTTTTTTAATACAATTTCCGGTTCCGGGTGTAGATTACAAGTGGAGTAGTTTTGGATCCATTTCCCCACGCTATTTATTTCTATAACTTTTTTGATTTATTTTTGTACTTTTTAACAAATAATTTTTATTAGTTAAATTCAGACGAATTCAACTCAATGTTATAAAATGATTTTTATAAATATCTAGAAAAATATTTATTAAAATCGATGATAATTTTCAATATTTGAAAAAGCCTAAGGTCACAATAGAGTGATACCTCTGGCGCGCCGAGAGATGAAGAATTAAAAAATATTTCAATTAACTACATATAAATCAATTCTTTCCCAGTGACACCGTCCATTCGATAATTTGCTTGTCAAAACTCGACGTAAACAAATTGTTTGTCGTATTATCCGACAACCATGCTGCACTATAGGCCAGACGTCGGTGGCACTAAAAAAAGATAATCAAAATAAAAAAAGCTGAATTCTCACCCTTCTATTCGTCGAAAACCCGCCATAACTTTCCCTTTAAACTAAAAATAGAGCCCATAGCGTTGTTCTAGAAGTCGTGAGGAACATTTTGAGTGGTCGACCATTGGCTTATAGGATAAAAAGTTATAAGCTTTTGAAGTTCCCGCCTGGTGTGGACCCGAATATTACTCCCAATGTTCACTGGCTAGACTCGAACCCGGACCTCCTGGCTACCGTCCAAGTGCATTACCATTGACTACCGAGACCTACAACTGAATGCCCGTTAATTTCTAGTGAATAACAAATCGGTTAACACATGTCATTGAAACAAATCGGTTGACACATGTCCGTTGAAACAAGTCCATGAAACAAATCGGTTGGAACAAGTCCGTTGAAACAGCTCCCTGAAACAAGTTGGTTAACATATGTCCTGCATCCTGTTTAAGGCAACCTTTGAGCACTCAAGAAAGTACTTCTTAACCATAAGTTTTCTGTTCTTGAGCACAAAATTAATCATTTTAAACTCTTATCTTTTACTTAAGATTATCATTTTTAGCACTATTACGACAAATATTTGTGATCCTTGAAAAAAACTCGTCAAATTAAGATCGCCCACTATTTAGTAAGAAACTGGCACATTTTGGACACAAACTCTACAGGTGATCTACGATTTATTTTTATTACTTTATCTAAACTAAGAGTTTCAATACGAGCTCTGACAAAGGTTTTTGTATTCATTCCTATCAGTTTGTCTACAGTTTCATAGAAATGAAATCATCTAAGCTATTGTTAGCTATATTTATTTTGAATTTGGTTATTTTTGTGCATTGTTATCCAGCAAATAAGAAAAGTCATAAACATCATCGTAAGTCATTTATAATTTCTAGAGGTTTATCACAAACATAGGTCGGGAAGCTGGGGGGGGAGGGGATCCCCGATGAGGTGGTCCTCCACCAAAAAAACGACCTTTTTTTTAGCTTGAGATAGTCTTCTGACACCCAATTTTTATGGACCATACTGTTCGGCGGGGCCCATGAGGTGGTCCCCCCTCAATTTTGGGCCCATGAGGTGGTCCATCCTTCAATTTTGGGTTCATGAGTGAGTGGGTCAGGGGGAGGCTGCCCCCCCCCCTTGCCGACCTATGATCAGGGGTGTCCAACGACGTTTGTCGACGCCGTCGACGTTTAGATGAAGACGTTACAAACGTTTAAACGTTTCAAACGTCGGCAATATCGACGTTTAAAACGTCCAAGTCTAAAAAGTAGAATCAATGGTGTCCAACAACGCCGACGTTTATCACAAACGTCGATGTGACGTTTAAATTTTTGAATGAGCGACGTTTCAAACGTCGGCAATATCGACGTTTCGAACGTTGTCGTTTGAAACATCGATATTGCCGATGTTTCAAACGTCGAGACTTTTTAAACGTTGAATTGCCGACGTTGGAAACGTCGGGACGTTTCAAATGTCGACATACCGACGTTTAAAACGTCCGTCGTTCAAACGTCTATATTGCCGGTGTTTGAAACGTCGCTCATTCAAAAATTTAAACGTCACGTCGACGTTGTTGGACACCACTGCCTACGATCACAAAATTTACTGTCAAACAATTCGATTTCTTAAATAAAAATTGCTACAAATTTTTTTGTCAAATCAGTAAAAAATGTAATTTTTGTCAACAAATGCGATTTTTGAAAAATTTGAACTATTTTTTACCTGTTATAATTTTTAAAAAATTTCTGTTTTTAATAGCCAATCCAAAATTTTTTTATAGTCATCTCAAAAATTTTTTGCTAGTCAGAATCCATTTTTGGTGCAGGATGCTAGTCACTCCTCCCTATGTCATAAGTACTTGTCCGATAGCCTTAAGAAGTCGTTATACGACGAAACGTCACGAATAAACATATTCCATATTCCTATCGCTGTGTTATCTTGGTCTACCAATACCTTGTTATCTTACTGGATTCCTCACTATGCGATTCACATCTATCTCTGCTTTCATGAAATTTTGTCTATCATTAGTTTTTTGAAAAAAAATTTTGGGATGCCAAAATACTCGAAAAATTGAAAAGCCCAAGAAAATCAATTTTTCAAATATTTTGACATCCTAAAAATTTTTTCAAAAAAGTAATGATAGGCAAAATGTTTCCCAATCGGGATCGAACCATTTTTTACAACAGTTGAGATTTTACACACGCACGATGTTTTTGTGTTACGATCAAATCAAATCGTGATGGCAAAGTACAATTCTCGGATTAACTAATCTAATGCTGACTAAGATGTTTTATCAATAAAACTTCTAATTTAGACCACCACAAGCACAGACATCAATATGAAAAGACACATGACAGACACATGAATGACAAATTGTCTTCAGATCCATTGATTAGGTTTGGTCGCTCTGTGATTATTGATGAAATATCAAAAATTGGAAGTTCCGAAAGTTCGAATTTTTACGAAGATTACTAATGCCTTGAGCTGGTTATAATTAAGGGTCTTCAATAAATGTGCATAAATAAAAAAATAAACTTGCCAAAAATTTTTACTACGGGTACTTTGTATATAAGAGTATAGATATATGTATAATTGAGTTATTTATAGTAGATTTTTAACAACATATCATTTATGTTAATAAATTTAAAAACATGATCAACATTTTTTAGTGTTTAAAAGACGATTTGTAGAAGAATCAACCCTGCCACGGAACAGTTTTTGGTTAGGGTCTCAGATTTGTTCGGAAACGTCATATACCCTAGGTTTTTAACTATGGTAAACTGATTGGCGCCAAAATTTCGGTTCCATGTCAATTGGGAATACCCGGGCTCGTGAATTGGTGTGTTTTTTTAAGTATCGCGGCTAGTCGAGCTTCTAAGGCTTGTAACTCGGCACAGAACTTGTTTCAGGTCACAGTCAAGGTGTCATTGGAAAGCTGGAACATTGCTCTACAACTTTGGAAAAGACTTTAAAAATCGGTGACAACTCGCGCTTTCAAACTGACTAGCGATACACTCGTTGAGTCAATACGTGGACATTTCTGAGTCAACATGTGGACGCTTCTTTTTGTATGTCTCTGTGAAAAAAAGTTATAACAGACATACAAACATTTTTTATTGGAAGGATAATTTTTTAATAATTTTTATGAAAATTTTGTTTTTTCCATGTGTTATTCGAAAAAATCTTTAAATTTACCGGCTGGATCCAGAATTCGAATCCGAACGGATCCCAAATGTTTCAGTTCTGTATCCGACAGATCTTAAATTCATCAGCCCCTGATCTAGCGGATCTCAAATCTTTCGGATCCGGCTCTCCTAAAATTCAACGGATCCTACGGTTCCGGATCCGAAACTCTAATTTTTATGACAGAAAATTTCATACAGAGCGATCATTTTGGTCTGCAACATCAATGTTTTTAGTCGTTCTCGTACCTCCTCTAACGAACTTCTATGCTATTTTTTTTTAAATTGTAGCTGAACAATGGCCGAATAAGTGTTGATGAAAATTGTCAAAATCCGTTGATCCTAACATTGTCAAAAATTACTTTGAAGTTTTCAAAGTCGATTTTCTTCACCTTAACAAAATGTTAGAAATTTAATTTTTATATAAAAATACAGAGCTTTAGTCCCTCTAACATATACAAAAAACCGTATATAAAAATGATTTAACAGTGGCGAGATATTTGACTTTGAAGTTGATAGCAAAAATGAGGCAAAAACAAAATGACGCACACGGGAATCGAACCATCGACCTTCTGGCTGCTAGCCGAAAGCAGCTAACCACTACACCATGGAGTGATAGTGTAGTGGTTATCACGCCCGGCTAGTAGCCAGAAGGTTGAGGAATCAATTCCCGGGTGCGTCATTTTGTTTTTGCCTCATTTTTTGACTATTTTGACTATCAACTTCAAAGTCAAATATCTCGCCACTGTTAAATAATTTTTATATACAGTTTTTTGCATCTGTTAGAGGGACTAAAGCTCTGTATTTTCATAAAAAATTAAATTTCTAACATTTTGTTAAGGTGAAGGAAATCGACTTTGAAAACTTCAAAGTAATTTTTGACAATGTTAGGATCGTAATGAGGTCATTGTAGTAAGTGGGCACCAGTTCAAAAAATCCCCAAATTTTTGACTAACTATTTTTAAAAGATCTTTCCAACAAGAGGAGAACATGCCCCTAGTGCCACCACCCCCTATGTATATCCACTGATTATAAACCCAACTTTCCCCTTCCCAACTTCGCCATAAAGGAGTCTAAAACGATATCCAACTTTGTACGTCAGGATTTATACATCAGGCGACAGCTTGCGAAGTCGTAAGTGCTGAACACACACGTCGCGCGACACGACACAAGGCCGAGTGGCAAAAAATTTGGCTTCAAGCAGGATTCGAACCCACGACCTTGTGTCCACTAAGCAACTGTTTGTCACTGCACCATCGAGACTTGTTGATGGAGAGAAGTTTTTTCAAACCAAGTACTATTGCGCGATAAGTCTATAAACGCCAACTCGCGACGCGACGGAAGTATAAATGGTGTCTACCCAAACTTGTTGACATATGGACACTACCCGTGGTTTTCCGGGTACGGATGGAGGTGGTCATGAAAATTTTTGAATTTTCGTGTTTTTTATGTTTTGCTAAAATTTGAGAGAAGGACACTATGTATTAAAATTTTAAAAGTAATGATTACGATACATTTTTTATCTAAATTAAAATTTAACATTGAGCTCTTCTTCTATTTTCTTAATTGAAACTTTGGCAATAAAATCGTTTATATAACTTCCCAAGTATAAATGTGTGCCATCATCTTCTACATGCGAAAAATGATTCACCCCTCCTGTAGGATCTTGCAAACTTCTCAACAAAGTTCCATTATAATCATATTCCAAAACGAGGCCTCGGGTGACGCCAATCTGTAGTAAAGTCCATAATTTTAGAAAAATTTCTGGCACGACCTAAAAAAATTTATATTTTTTTGTAAAGCCACAAAAATTACCTGTAAGAGAACTTTTCGAACTTGGGGATAACTTGCTGACTTTTCCATATAAGATTGTTGATCTGGATCGCGGACGGCAGCCATAGCTACATAGATAGTACCATGTGATGATAGGCGGATATTGTCAGAATAACCAGGGAGATTTTCTGCAAAAAATTCTTTTTTGCCTTTCTTTGGTCCGGATAGATAAAATCTAAAAGAATGATAGGTTGATTCTTTATTTTTTAGATACCTAGTAATTCTAGATGCTCCAAATTCTCCAACAAGAAAAGATTCACCATCCGGATGAAGTAGAAAACCGTTTGGAAAATACAATCCATCTAATATCAATTCAAGTTTATTCTTTGCTATGTCATATTTTAATACCCTAAATGTGATGCTTTTGATTAAAATAAACTTAAAAGTTCGCATACCATAGGTCAGCAAGGGGGAAGCCTCCCCCTGACCCACTCACTCATAGACCCAAAACTGAAGGAGGGATCACCTCATAGACCCAAAATTGATGGGGACTACCTCATGGACCCCGCTGAATATATGAAGTGGTCCATAAAAATTGGGTGTAAAAAGAATACCTCAAACTAAAAAAAAGTCCATTTTTTATTAAAATCTTAGCCGAATTAAATGAGGTGGTGGAGACCAATTCATCAGGAGTCCCCTCACCCCCCCCCCACCTTGCCGACCCATGTCACATACCTCCCATTAAAAATATGTTCCACAAACATATAACCAAATTGAGAAACGGACCATCGATGGCTAGATTCGGTAAAAATAATGACATTTTGATCAATAATGTCAAAATCGTTGGCATTTTTAATAGTTAAACCGTTGAAATCTTCTCCTATAGGTACAAGGTCCTCGACTGTGCCTGAAAAGTTAAAAAAATTTTCGAATTTTTAATCTAAAAATAACATGGGAAACCGATTTTGCATAAAGTTTACGGCAATAGGACGGAATGCACCGCACGGTTTTTTTAGGACTGAGCGCACATAGGACTAAGCGTACCGGACTGAGCGCACATTTTTGACATTTCGAATAATACAACGAAAAAATTTTTATTTTATGATATTCGAAAAGTTCATGAAAAATGGAGCATCTTTCGCGTTGATAGTAAATTCTGGTTCTTTATAGTTTTCGAGATAATTTCATTCCAAAAAATGTGCGCTCAGTCCGTGCACTCAGTCCGTGCGCTTAGTCCTAAAAAAACACTTTGTGCAGTGCATTCTGTCCTATTGCCAAGTTTACTCATAGAGGTAAAAATTATAGATTTTGAACAAGAAAATTTGGAGCTAGTTCCCCTAAGCATGACATCTAACGTGAAGAAAAAATCGGAAAAATTTTTTCTCTAATTAACTCATCAAATCGTTTTTCACATTAGATTTTGAAAACGATTTATTTCATATGAGTAAAGATAACAAACAAACAAGAAAATAACAAGGAAATGTCTAAAATTTATGGCTGGCAAGGATAAAAAGTGGCAACTTGGCTCCAGAAGTTGAAAAATACCATATTTCTTTGTCCAAAACGCTCTCGCCAATTAAATTCGATGAGTCTTGAAGATCGTTTAATGTCATTTTATAAGCTTAAAAAGCATGCTTTTGGAATAGGAAACGCAAAAAAACACTTTGATGAGTGATTTAGAGAAAAAATTTTTTCCGATTTTTTCTTCACGTCAAATGTCATGCTTAGGGGAACTAGCTCCAGCTTTTCGTATGAGGGTTTTAGAAGCGTTTTCTCACTTCGGGAATGCGTACTATCGATTTCTCTCACAAAATTACCCCTAGAGGGATCTTTCCTGCAAAAATTTCGGTAAAAATTTTTTTCGGAGATAGGGCCGCAATCGACACCCCCTGTGCGCGTTTCGCGCGCGGAGTCATTGAAAAGTTTTTGACGATATCTTCCTGAAAAAGATATCATTTTATGTGGAGAATTTTGCCAATATAAGCTGGGCAGAGATGGTAAAAAATGCAGCGGGTGACGGTCAAACTATTTCCTGATATCGGATGAAAATGATGACGACAATTCCGAGATAGCGGACAGTAAAGAAGTACAAACGGCCGAAAAGGATACAACCGATGAGCTGGAGAAACGACAAAACTCGATCAAGGAGCATCGAGCCGGTGCAAGGGAATCACAGCAAAAGCAGGTGGAAAAAATATCGGAGATTATTATTTTAAATTTGCATCAAAATTCTAAATTTCGTATTTTTGGGAAATGAAATTTTTTATCCCCATATTGGAAACCACTCTTCAACCAAAAATTTTTTACTCACCTCTTGTGCCACAGGCAGCTGAGAACTCAGAGAAGCTTGAGCCAAAAAATTAGGCGGACTTATAGATCTTAACATAGGCGGTTGATTTATATAACTAAATAAATTCGATGCTGAACCACTGGGTTCTTCGTTTATGTAACTGTTATCTGCATAGTAGTTTGATGAGGCTAAAAAAGAGCATAAATATTGAATGATGAACAAATCTTACTATTTAACAAGCCATTGTTTGAATCGTGCAAATTAGGTAAATGTATAGAAGTGATTTGTTCCATTATCGCTAAAAGTAATGATTTTTATACTAATCACGCAAATTAGCATAAAGCAGAGCCAGTAGGATAGGCAAGGGGAGGGGCCTCTAGTGGGCCGAAATTTAAAAAAATCCCTGCACATAAGGGTCATCCTTTATATTTTTTGGGAAAACTCAGCCTTGGTGCGGGATCGAACCCGCGCACTATGTTTTACTGCTGAGCGCTTTAGTCACTCGGCCATGGGTAAAACCCACGAAACCCAATGATATGGTACTAGTTTTGAAGCACTCGACGAGCTGAGTCGATTGGCAACATTTTTTTTTGACCCTTGCCTACACCTTTCTAGAATTTCCGTACGCTGTGGGGGGGCGCCAAATGAGGTGAAAGGGGGGATAGGTCATCAGTCCCTGATTCCGGGGGCCCCCTTCTAAAAAAAGGTTGCCAAACTGCGGGGAGGGGTGGGTCATAAAAACAAAAATTTTGGATCGGGGTCTGTGTAACTGTGATGTAGTTGAAGGGTATTGTCAATTGAGAGTAGGGATAGTGCATGGCAGTGCGCGTCTCTTCAATTTTTCTACCTTTATTAATTTGCTCTTGCGGATTAGGATTATTATCAAATGGCACTGTTGTAATAGCAAATTCCGATAAAGGTTCATCTTCCTCATCGTGAACCGTAACAATTTCTTTTTTAGTAGCATGACTTATATGATTTGTATGATTTTCATGGCATGCATTTTCTATTGACGCAATCGAACTTCCACCATTTGAGTGATTATCCTAAAAGTTGAGATCTTTGGTCATTTTCGCATAAAATCTTACCTCAAATTGTTGCGATTTTTCATCTTTCTTCTTCTTTTTCCTCTTTTTCTTATGTTTTAAGTCGATATTGTCAACAATAAAAGTCGTCATCAGGGAAGTGATAAAAGTTTTTACAGCATCTTTGGCATGAATTAAACTTTCTTCGGGTATCCATGAACTTGTTTCTGGGGTTTTCCAGTGGACCTAAAATTTTGTCATTTTAACATTTTTTGTTGTCACCCCTGATCGATCAATGGGTTCCTCTCAGATTTTCCCACTAAATACTACAGGGTAAAATCTTTTGGATGCAAGAGGAACCGAACCCTTGCTAGTGTCGGTGATGCCTTACTCCTTGAATGCACACCGGACCACTACACCATGGTGACCACTGAATGGCTTTCTTTAATTTCACTTGAAGAAGACCATCCACACCATTTTTGAGGCAAAAATAGAAAACAAATCTACGAGGTCAATTTTAGAGGATCTAATGAAATTTTCTTAAAATTCGAAAAATTATATAACATGGTCCTGCGGGATCGAACTTGCTCTAAAAATTGAAAACCCAAAGTCCTATCCACTTGAACACATGATCCACTTTGAACCTAGCTTGTAGAAATAAACATTTTAAAAATTGATTACCAAATAAGTGCGATTTCCATTTTCTAGTTGAACTCCAGAAATCCTATCAATTTTATTACTGGGAGATGAAGATGCGTTCTCTTCTGCCCAAGAAGCAGAGGGTTCCATGATCAAAAAATATGAACTTTATAAACTGTAAACAAAATATGATTAGGCGTGTTTCCAAGGTCACTTAACTATCTTTTGAAAAAATTCCTCGCTTCTATGGCTTTTCATTAAAAACGTACGAAAAACAATCGTTTTAGTGTTCGGAATTTTTAAAACCCTATTGGCTAAAACTTGTATATAAGACGCATAAAAGTGTAAGATTTCTGATTTTACGCCTAAAAACGAAGGTTAATGTCAATTTTATATAAAAAATCTTTATAATTTGCAGTGGCGTAGCCAAACCTCCAAGTACAGGGGGAAGCGGTACCACGCCTGTACAAGTACTCCGGTACTACTTCGGATTAGCTGCCCCAAGTGACAGCACCCTGCATACATGAACAAGGAGGGGGGGGGACAAGCTACGTCGAAGCTATATGGTGTCGACCAAAAAAGGACCTTTTTTTAGCCAGAGGTAGTTTCTAGCCGGCTTCGCCACCCCGAGGCTATATGAACTCCGAGGTTATAACGGCTTCGCCACTCCGAGGCTATATGGATCTTTAAGTTTTGGCTTAATGCTAACTACATGAGGGGGGGGGGACAGTCCCCCCCCCATTGGTAATGTATGGTACCCTGTGCTGGGAATCGAATGCGCGCATTCCCGAAGAGTGAAAATGCTTCCCTGAATCAGGGAAGGGGGTGTGTTAAGTGAAGTGAAATGAAAAAAATTCCGAAAAAGTAGTGACAAGAGTCAAAATTAAAAAATCGCAAATCGACTCGCTCGCCGAGCGCTTCAAAACGAGACCATATCATGGGGTTTTGACCCATGGCTGAATGGCTAACATATTCAGCCTTCATTCATAGGGCGCGGGTTCAATCCCACATCCAACATTCATTTTTTTATTTTATTGTCGAAATTCTTGAAAATTTTTGCATACATCTTTATTCGGAGAACATTACGGCGCTATTATTATTCCATGAAAACTTTTGAAAAAATTGAAAAATCTCAAAAAGTCTAAATTTTTTCAAAAGTTTTCATGGAAAAATAATAGTGCCATCGTCTTCCCTGCATAAAAAGTTAATATGCAAAAATTTGCATATATTTTGACAACAAAATAAAAAATGATTTGGGCGCGGGATCGAACTCACGCTCTTTATAAATAAGTGAAGGCATAGCTCGCTAGTTACTCGGCCATGAGTCAGACTCCCAGAGACCCTTGATATGGTACTCGTTTTAAAGCGCTCGGCGAGCTATGACGATTGGCGCAATTTTTTTTAAATTTTGATTTTTGCTACTCCTTTTTGGATGGTCGATTTGATTTTTTTAAATTTTGACTCTTGCCACTGCTTTTTCGGAATATTGGTCGCCGTATTCTTATCACAACGTTAACAATGATAAAACGGTGTAAAACGTGCTGGAAAATTCATTCATTTTTCGATTCTTTAGCAACAAGGTATACATCCGAAAATTCAAACAGTGTTAGTAATCCATAAGTCATTGCTGTTATGACGATCGTATTATACCATAATGCATTTCTTTTGGTAAAACTCTTAAATGATGGATTAAGAAACATGTTTTGTTCCAGTACCGTACCCAGGGTTTTTCATGGCGTTGAGAGGGGGTTTGTTTACACATAAAAACACGTGTAACTTTTTCAATTTTAATAAAATGTATTTCAAGGAAAAAGACAAAAGATGTTTATGAAAAGTAGGAAGCAAATAATATTTACTTCATGTGAACTCGAACGCCCATGCTACAAGTTTTGTTATATTTAGATCACACGCAAAATAACGCTTATATAAAGTCAAAAAGGTAATCAAAGACAGATCGAAAAATTGCTGTGTACTTATTTTGTTGAAGCTCTTTCATTTCTTCTAGATATAATACAGCTCTGACTAGTCCAAAAACAACATTATATCTTATAACAAAATGGACATTAACGCAGAATTAGTAGCTAATTTCTGCTTGGGAGTACAAGTGATTAAGAGTTCTACCAAAAGAAATGCACTATGGTATAACACGACCGCCATAACAGCAATGACTTACGGGTTACTAACACTGTTAGTGAATTTTCGCGTGTATACTGTGTTGCTAAAGAATCGAAAAAATGAATTTTCCAGCACGTTTTACACCGTTTTTATCATTGCTAGCGTTGTGGTAAGAATATGACAACCAAAATTCAGAAAAATGGTGACAAGAATCAAAATTTAAAATGAAAAAATCACAAATCGACTCGGCTCACCAAGCACATCAAAACGAGTACCTCATAGGGCGCGAGATCAAACACGCGTCCTATGAGTGAAGGCCGAGTATGTTAGCTATTCGGCCATGGTCAAACCACCCAAACCCCATGATATGGTACTCGTTTTGAACCATGCGATAAGCTGAGTCGATTGGAGAATTTTTTTTTAAATTTTGACACTTGCCACCACCTTTTCGTAATTTTGGTACGATGTGAGAGGTGTTGCAACAAGTAATAATTTACTTATTTTAGGACTCTTGTTGGTGGGTTTCAAATCAACTCAAAGACCATGTTGGCTTGGCACCAGCATTGCATTTTATGTTGGGTTGGATCCCATCAACTGGTTTCGTAATCTCACTCTGGTACTTTATATTGGTCTACTTTATGCACGCCGATATGTTAATAACTGTTTTGGTGTCATTCAATCGTTTTCTCACTATAGTTTTTTATAACGTTGACATGGACATGGTATGCGATTGTGCTGAATAAAAATCTCAAATTTAGATATGGAAAAAAGTGTTTCCCTTTGGTTTGTTAATAGTCTTCTTGTTGCCACTCGTTTTTACATGGAACATTTGGTTAAACAATGTTGTCATATGTACCATAGAAAATTATGGAAATCTTTATATCTACATAAATCAGCTCAATGAGTTCGCATATGGAGTGAGAGATCAAAATTTTGGTGTTGCGAAAAATGATTTTAGATTCAAATCAACTTGGGCGAATTTAGTGTGGCTATATGCACAGCTATAATCAATGCTATTTTGAATCTTTCAACAGTTCTCTCGGTTATCTGGCAGCGTAGCCAAATTTCGAATAATCGTGAATCAAAAAAGACGTTTAAAAATGTTAAAGGGTTAGTTGTTGTACTTGTGATTATGTATCAAAAATTTCCTACTTTTAGTCCAGAAATAAGGTTGCTTATAATATCTTGCATCATGTTTTTGAACCAATGTTCGTATAGTTCAATTCATGTAAATCCAATCAATATAACTAAAGGAATCTAAAACAACAAATTTTTTAGCTTCTATTTTTCATCAGTAAATTTGTACCAAGCCCAGATCGCAATTCTGTTGTGTTCGAAGTGAGTAGATTTGTGATCGACTTTATGTGCTTATCGCCTGTTTGGATTCTTTTAAGAGTGAACAAGCGTCTTAGGAAAATCACTTTTCCAACATTTGTTTCAAGTGCGAGTGTTTATGTGGAGATGGTTTCTAGCACAAATAATAACGGGTTGTCGCGAGTATAAATTTTATCGAGCTCGATTTTAAATTTTTTTAATATGTTATCATTTTAATTCTATTATAACTGTTCATTAATATTCGGTTGATTTTCAAGATAATGCATAAAATATTTTCGAATTTTGTTGCATTTAAACAGAACAAATATTGTGTCACATCGATGGATACACCATTTGTTGTATGGCAATGAGCTATACATCCTTGTTAAACTCTTAGAATTCGACAACGTTCTCTGTGATCGACTTGTAGTGAAGCGCAATACCATATGCGTCCTACAGTATGTCTGCGAGCTTGACAAATCGATACGAAGGATAAAAAATATTGGATTGTTCCCAGAGCTGTACAGAAAAACAATTTGAAAGACAACAGCCTTCAAATAATTTTGTCTTCGAAATATTGTTTTCTAAGAATTATCTCAAATTGTCTCGAAGACAAAACTGTTTAACCAGAATTGTTTGAAATTGTCTTAAAGACAATTTTGTTTAAAATGTAAAGACAAAATTGTCTTTCACCTCTGGTTGTTCCATAATCCGTGTGAAATTTTTTCAAAAACTCATGGTTAAGCCATTTCTATGTAAATTATACTAATATCAGAACATTTTCTTTTTGTTTACACATAAAAACGTGTGAAAATTTTTTAATTTAAAATTTTAATTAAAATGTTATATTGTCTATTTAAAATCTGAGAATTTTCCGGCATTTCACGGAAAAAGACAAAAGATGTTTGAGAAAAGTAAGAAGCAAATAATATTTACTTCATGTGAGCTTAAACGCCCATGCTATAAGTTTTGCTATATTTAGATCTGCACGCAAAATAACGCTTATATAAAGTCAACAAGGTAATCAAAGACAGATCGAAAAATTGCTGTGTACTTATTTTGTTGAAGCTCTTTCATTTCTTCTAGATATAATACAGCTCTGACTATATCTAGTTCAATAACAACATTATATTATAACATAAATGGACATTAATGCAGAATTAGTAGCTAATTTCTGCTTGAGAACACAATTGATGAAGAGTTCTATCAAAAGAAATCCACTATGGTATAACACGACCGTCATAACAGCAATGACTTACGGGCTACTAACACTGTTAGTTAATTTTCGGGTGTATATTGTGTTGCTAAAGAATCGAAAAATGAAGGACTTTTCCAACTCGTTTTACACTATTTTTATCATTGCTAGCGTTGTGGTAAGAATACGGCGACCAAAATTCCTGAAAAGTGGTGGAAATTTTAAAAAAACCGCAAACCGACTCAGCTCGCCGAGCGCTTCAAAACGAGTACCATATCATGGGGTTTTAAGGAGTTCGAACCGTGATTGAATGGCTAACGTGTTCGGCCTTCACTCATATGGCGCGGGTTCGATCCCGCACCCAAAAGTCATTTTGGATGCGGATTTTTTATTATTATTTTGCTATCAAAATTCATGAAACTATTTATACGCCCACATTTTTATGCGGGGAATAAGATATTTTTCCATGAAAGCTTTTGGAAAAATTTATGTTTTTTCTATTTTTCCAATATCTTTCATAGAAAATAATAGTGCCATCGTGTTCCCTGCATAAAAATATTGATATGCAAAAATTTTAACAAAAAATAAATGAATGGCTTTTGGGCGCGGGATCGAACCTGTACCCTATGAGTGAAGGCCGAAAACGTTAGCCATTCGGTCATGATCAAACCCCATGATAAGATACTTTTTTTTGAAGTTTAGAAGCGCGTGATAAGCTGAATCGATTGGCGAAATTTTTTTAAATTGTGACTCTTGCCACCACATTTCCGGAATTTTGATAGAGATGTTGCAAAAAATAATAATTTGCTTATTTTAGGACTCTTGTTGGTGGGCTTCAAATCAACTCAAAGACCATGTTGGCTTGGCACCAGCATTCCATTTTATGTTGGGTTGGATCCCATCAACTGGCTTCGTAATCTCACTCTGGTTCTTTATATTGGTCTATTTTATGCACGCCGATATGCTAATCACTGTTTTGGTGTCATTCAATCGTTTTCTCACTATAGTTTTTCCTAACAGTATCATGGTATGTAATAGTACTCAATAAAAAATCTCATATTTAGATATGGAAACAATTGTTTCCATATGGTTTGCTAATAGTCTTCTTGCTGCCACTTGTTTTTACATGGAACATATGGTTAAACAATGTTGTCATATGTACCATAGAAAATTATGGAAATCCTTATATCTACATAAATCAGCTCCATGAGTTCGCATATGGCGTGAGAGATCAAAATCTTGGTGTTAGCAAAAAATGATTTTAGATTCAAATCAACTTAGGCGAATTTAGTGTGGCTTTATGCACAGCTATAATCAATGCTTTTTTGAATCTTTCAACAATTCTCATGGTTGTCTGGCAGCGTAGACAAATTTCCAATAATCTGAAATCAAAGAAGACACTTAATCGTGTTAAAGGGTTAGTTTTGTACTTTTGATTATGTAATGGTTGTCCATTTGATTGCTCCCACATTTCAAAAATGTGCCAAAAATCGTGTTTAAATCCAACTCTGCCACCCGATAGCTCAATCGATTGCCCTAATCACCGGATTTCTTTATAAAACAAAATTATTGAAAGAAATTTTATTTTCGATTTTTTAGCTCAAAAATAGCGAAAATCACGGTTTTTTTAAAGAGACATACTTTCTTGAGTGTTCAAAGGTTGCCTTAAATGGTTCGAGTGCGCTCCAAGTTGAATTATTTAGTGAGATTAGCGCATGGAAAAGTTTTAAAAGTCATTTTGAGTCAAAATTCGATCCCTAAACAACTCAAAACCATATCCGAAGTTCAATACTATCAATTTTACGTGTATTTTTTGAATTTTCTAACCTCTCTAAAACACCCAAAATAATTTTTTTCGGCCAAAATTTCTTTCTGGCAGACGTATTTAACATGCAGAACATTTCTCGTGTGGTTTCGAAAAATCCGAGAAACTTCGATTTTTTAGCCATTTTTATACGTGGTAATATAAAATAATTTTTACGTTTATTTTAATTACACAAATAAAGTTCGAGCACAATGTCGTTGCGAATAGCATACAAGAGGAGCGTTGATAGTTTTGACTTGGCATTTCTTTTACCAAGTATAATCGATGGTATTGAGCTTCGGACATGGTTTTGAATTTTTTACTCCTCGAATTTTGACTAGAAATGACTGTTAAAAAAATTTTCCATGCGCTAATCTCTCTAAATAAATTCAACTTGGAGCGTGCTCGAACCGTTTAAGGCAACCTTTGAACACTCAAGAAAGTGTGTCTCTTAAAAAAACCGTAATTTACAATATTTTTGGCTAAAAATCGAAAATAAAATTTTTTCAATAATTTTGTTTTTTTTTAAATCCAGTGATTAGGGCAATCGATTGAGATATCGGGCGATGGAAACGGATTTAAACTCGATTTTTGGCACATTTTTGAAATGTGGGAGCAATCAAATAAACAACCTGTATAAAAAATTTCCCACTTTTAGTCCAGAAATAAAGTTGCTTATAATATCTTGCATTATGTTTGTTAACCAATGTTCATATAGTTCAATCCATGTAAATCTAATCAATATAACTAAAGGAATCTAAAACAACAAATTTTAGCTTCTATTTTTCATTAGTAAATTTGCACCAAGCCCACATCGCGTTTCTGTTGTATTCGAAGTGAGTAGATTTGTGATCGACTTTATGTGCTTATCGCCCGTTTGGATTCTTTTAATAGTGAACAAGCGTCTTAGGAAAATTGCCTTTCCAGGATTTGTTTCTAATATGAGTGTTCCAGTGAAGGCGATTACTATCACAAATGCTACCGAATTGTTCGAGGAATAAACTAAATTGATATCGAGCTTAAAATTGTTTAAAGATTTATTTAATTTAATTAAAATTATCCATTGATATTTTTTTATTTTCCAGACAATGCATAAAACATTGATGAATCTTGGTAAAATCCTTTAACCTATTTTTGACGACTTGGTCATTATGGTACACCACAAAGAAATGCCTATAACTTGATCAGGCTTAACCCAGACGAGTTGATCAATAGCTTAAAACTTTCCGAGATCAAGCTGAACAAAGATGTAAAACAATGTTTTGCATAAAAAACTTTCTAGATGGTTCTAGAACATTTTTTTGCTTTCTAGAACATTTTTTTTGCGTTTTTAGTTCATAACTCGAAAGATGAGACGATTAGAACATAAATTTAGGGGTACCTTCTTATAGGGGGTATCGTTTTGAAGAGCTCGGCGAGTTGAGTTGATTTGCGATTTTTTATTTTAAATTTTGACTCTTGCCACCACTTTTTCGGAATTTTGGTTGCCGTATTCTTACCACAACGCTAGCAATGATAAAAATGGTGTAAAACGTACTGGAAAAGTCCTTCATTTTTCGATTCTTTAGAAACACAGTATACACGCGAAAATTCACTAACAGTGTTAGTAACCCGTAAGTTATTGCCGTTATGACGGTCGTGTTATACCATAATGCATTTCTTTTGATAGTTCTCTTACTCAATTGTACTCCCAAGCAGAAATTAGCTACTAATTCTGCGTTAATGTCCATTTATGTTATAAGATATAATGTTGTTATTGGACTAGATATAGTCAGAGCTGTATTATATCTAGAACAATGAGAGAGCTTTAACAAAATAAGTACACAGCAATTTTGCGATCTGACTTTGGCTACTTTTTAAGCTTTTTTATAAGCGTTATTTTGCGTGCTAAATATGACGAAACATATAGCATGAGCGTTTGAGTTCACATGAAGGGAAATATTATTTGCTTCCTACTTTTTACAAACATCTTTTGTCTTTTTCTGCGAAATGCCGGAAATTCGCGGATTTTAAATAGGCAATAACATTTTCAATTAAAATTTTAATGAAAATTGAAAAATTGTTTTAATTAAAATTTTAAATTATATCCCTACACTTATTTAAGCGATTTTCATCACGAAACCTCTTTAGCATTATACCCCATGTAGGGATACGAAAATCGCTTAAATAAGTGTCAGAAAAATGTTTTTTAAAACATTTCCCTGACTCTGATTTTCAATTTTACGGGAAATTCAAATCGCAACTCAAAAATCGTCAACTTCAAACGCGATTATCTCGACAACGATAACGATTCAGAATTTACTGTAAAAACAAAAAATGCTCCATTTTTCATGAATTTTCCGAATATATATAGATTATGGCAAATTTCGCTAATCTAAAAAATTTTCAATTTTTGATCTCCTCGGGATCACATGTGTTTCACTGTCCAGAAACTGTGACCCCTTTTTTAAAAAAACATCACAGTTTTACCATTAAACGCTTTTCACTCAATTCTTTTTTTATTTTGTCGGCAAGATGATAAGGAACAAAGTTACGCTCGACTTTTTTTGAAAAAAATTTTGAAAAATTTTTTATGTTGGTTTTAGTGCCACCGTAAGCAAAAAAACCGCTCTACATGGGTATTAAAAAAATTTTTTCAAAAAAGTCGAGCGTAGCTTTGTTCCTCATCGGCTTGCCGACAAAATAAAAAAAAGAATTAAGTGAAATGCTTTTAATGGTCAAACTGTGAAGCTTTTTAAAAATGTATCAGACTATTTCTGTGTATTTTTAACCAAACACCTTCAGGATAATTTCAAATCAGAAAAATATTCGAAAAATTCATGAAAAAAGGAGCATTTTTTGTTTTTACAGTAAATTCTGAATCGCTAATGGCTTTGAGATAATCGCGTTTGAAGTTGGCGATTTTTTACATTTTTTAATTCCCGAAAGACCCTGAAGAATCAGGATCTTGCGGGAATTTAACAAATTTAAAAACTGAAAAAAGGGTCAGAACAAGGTTTTCTCGCCTCGAAAATGATTGTAATCGCTTTTTCGTATTAAAACCCCCTATATATGTGGATTTACGAAGTTTTCGGGTTGGGGTCATTATTTCTGAACACTGAAACACATGTGGGGATGGCCAACTTCATAAGGCCATATCTCAAAAAGAGGTACCTGAATTTTTAAAATTATTTATTTATTTATTAATACTGGTATTGTTCTTGCTAAATTCTTATTGTCCAAACAACCTATATAAGGGTAAAATCATGCGAAAAATCGATTGCGCGAAGCGTGAAAATGCTTCTTTGACCCTGTAAAATATCGATTGTTTGGGGTTTTTTGGGAAAAATCGAACTTTCGGGGGTCCCAATTCGATTTTTTTATGAAATTTTCGACCTTTCTAAGAGATTTCTATGCGAGAAATCGATTGCGCGCATTCTTGAAGCCAAAAAAATTTTTCCTGACACTGATTCAGGAAACACGATGTCATACTCCTCTTAGAGGTTTTTTACGGGTATGCCCCTCTTATGGGTAATTTCCAGTGAACAAAAACAAAAAATTCCTTCAGATTCGAGTTTCTCATATCTAAAACCCACTATTATAAAAACTAGCTAGTTTAGAGCAATTTTTGAAAATTCGATTTTATATCCTCTGGTCCCTCCCCCAAATGATAGGTTAAAAAGCATGTTTTGTTTCCAATATCCAGAATTGTTTCATGGGATTGGGGGACAAAATACAAAAAAATTTTCAAAAATTTTGGTCAAAAACAAAAGGGAACCTTTCGTTTTTTAAAACTTTTTTTGGCCCTTGTGAGGTACATATACTGTATCCCGTCGGTATGGCACTGTTTTGTTCTGTTTCAATTCGTATCGTGCTGCTCAGGTCGAATTCCGGTCCCGATTGTTGATTTTGTTATCAGCTGCCCTGACCCCCATCTCCCAACAGGTTTTTTTAAATACAGAAGAAAAAAATTTTCTTAAAACACTTTTTTTGCTGTGAGAAGTTAAATAATTTATGTCTCATAGTCTAAGTCATTTCTATGTAAATCATACAGAACATTTTCTTTTGTATACATATCAACTACGTGTGAAATTTTTTTTTCAAAAACTCATGGTTGAAACCATTTCTATGTAAATCATACTAATATCAGAAAATTTTCTTTTGTTTACACATCAAAAACATGGGAAAATTTTTCAATTTTAATTAAAATATTATTGCCTATTTAACATCTGAGAATTTTTCAGCATTTCACGGAAAAAGACAAAAGATGTTTGAGAAAAGTAAGAAGCAACTAATATTTACTTCATGTGAGCTTAAACGCCCATGCTATAAGTTTTGTTATATTTAGATCTGCACGCAAAATAATGCTTATATAAAGCTTAAAAAGTAGTCAAAGCCAGATCGGAAAATTGCTGTGTACTTATTTTGTTGAAGCTCTTTCATTTCTTCTAGATATAATATAACTCTGACTATATCTATTCCAATAACAGCATTATATCTTATAACATAAATGGACAATAACGCAGAAGCAATAGCTAATTACTGCTTGGGAGTACAAGTGATTAAGAGTTCTACTCAAAGGAATGCCATATGGTATAATATGACCGTCATAGCAGCTATGACTTACGGGTTACTAACACTGTTAGTGAGTTTTCGGGTTTATAATGTGTTGCTAAAGAATCGAAAAAAGAAGGACTTTTCTAGCACGTTTTACACCGTTTTTATTATTGCTAGCATTGTGGTAAGAATACGATAGCTAAAATTCCGAAAAAATGGTGGCAAAATTTTAAAAAATCACAAACCGACTCAGCTCTCCGAGCACTTCAAAAGGAATACCATATCATAGGGTTTTGGGGGTTTGACCCATGGCTGAATGACTAACGTGCTCAACCTTCACTCATACGGCGCGGGTTCGATCCTGCGCTTTATAAGTGAAGGTTGAGCACGTTAGCCATTCGGCCAAGGTCAAACCCCCAAAACCCCATGACAGCGCGCGTTAAGCTGAGTCGATTGGCGAAATTTTTTTAAAATTTTGACCCTTGCCACCATTTTTCGGAATTTTGGTACGCCGTGAGAGATATTGCAAAAAGCAATAATTTGCTTATTTAAGGACTCTTGTTGGTGGGTTTCAAATCAACTCAAAGACCATGTTGGCTTGGCACCAGCATTCCATTTTATGTTAGGTTGGATCCCATCAACTGGCTTCGTCATCTCACTCTGGTTCTTTATATTGGTCTATTTTATGCACGCCGATATGCTAATCACTGTTTTGATGTCATTCAATCGTTTTCTTACTATAGTGTTTCCTAACGGTGACATGGTATGTGATGGTGCTGAATAAAAAATCTCAAATTTAGATATGGAAAAAAGTGTTTCCATTTGGTTTGCTAATAGTCTTCTTGTTGCCACTCGTTTTTACATGGGATATATGGTTAAACAATGTTGTCATATGTACTATAGAAAATTATGGAAATCTTTATATGTACATAAATCAGCTCAATGAGTTCGCATATGGAGTGAGAGATCAAAATTTTGGTGTTAGAGAAAAATGATTTTAGATTCAAATCAACTTGGGCGAATTTAGTGTGGCTATATGCACAGCTATAATCAATGCTATTTTGAATCTTTCAACAATTCTCTCGGTTGTCTGGCAGCGTAAACAAATTATCAATCATGGATCAAAAAAGACGTTTAAAAATGTTAAAGGGTTAGTTGTTGTACTTTTGATTATGTATCAAAAATTCCCCATTTTTAGTCCAGAAATAAGGTTGCTTATAATATCTTGCATCATGTTTTTGAACCAATGTTCGTATAGTTCAATTCATGTAAATCCAATCAATATAAATAAAGGAATCTAAAACAACAAATTTTTAGCTTCTATTTTTCATCAGTAAATTTGTACCAAGCAATGATCGCAATTCTGTTGTGTTCGAAGTGAGTAGATTTGTGATCGACTTTATGTGCTTATCGCCCGTTTGGATTCTTTTAATAGTGAACAAGCGTCTTAGGAAAATCACTTTTCCAAGAATTGTTTTTGATAATGGTACTTCAGTGAAGTCGACTACTGTCACAAGGAGTAGCGGATTGACTCGAGAGACAAAATAAATTGTTATCAAGTTTAAAATTTTTAATGATTATGATAATTGTTTAAAGGCTTATTTAATTTAATTTAAATTTTCCGTTGATATTCTTTTTATTTTCAAGACAATGCATAAAACCTTGACAAATCTTGTTAAAATTATTTAAACAGAACAAATATTATGTCACAGCGATGAGTACACCGTTTGTTGTTTGGCAATGATCCATGCACCCATCACGGAAATCGAAAACCAAAGGGGGTGGCAATGGTCAAAAATTCAAAAATATTATCACCAATGGACTCAGCTCGTTGTCCTATAAAAAGTTGCAGCAAAATCTCCCCTATCATCCTATGAACAAGTTTAAAAAAAAGCGATCCCTCCAAAATGTCTCCATGCCTCCAACTGAAGGAGATAAAAAATTAAAAATTCTTGAGATTGGCGAAATTTGCCATAATTTATATATATTCGGAAAATTTATGAAAAATGGAGCATTTTTTGTTTTTACAGTAAACTCTGAATCGCTACCATTGTCGAGATAATCGCGTTTGAAGTTGGCGATTTTTTACATTTTTAAATTCCCGCCAAATCTTGATAATCAGGGTCTTTGGCGGGAATTTAAAAATGTAAAAAATCGCCAACTTCAAACGCGATTATCTCGACAATGGTTCAAATCACCAATAATATACTGCCCTAGCTCAGGTCGCATTCCGGTCACGATTGTTGTATCTGTTATTAGCTGCCCTGACCCCCACCCCTTATCTCCAACATGGTTTTTTAAAACATCTTTTTTAAGAAAACAGAGCTTTATATCACAAAACATGTCACAAAATTTTTTAAGGGTTATTACTTTTTCGTGCGATTTTCTCGTTTTTCTATCGATTTTCATCAAAAGTAACATTTAAGAAAATTATAGAAGAAATTATGCTCTACAACTTTAGTAAAAGAGATTTTGAACAAATCTTTCATAAAATCGATAAAATCTACTATCAAAATAACTATCCTTACAAAATTTTTGTGACACCCAAAGCTCGGTTTTCTCGAAAAGTTTGTTTTAATCATAGAAGAAAATGTGGGCACACGTGACGTGACCAGGATGTAGAATTGACTCTGAGGAATCATTTTCAAGTCATGTTTTGCATATTTGAGGCGAATTTTTCGTGTATAATTTCTGTGTTGTTTATAACAAAAAATAATTTATTTAGAACAAGATCAAAAAACCAATTAGAACTAAACAGAACAATATCAATAACATGGATAAAGTTCAGTGACATGTTCCCTAAATTTGTAGAATACTTCTATAGTTTGACCGCTTTGCTCACGCCACAATGATTGGCTTTTCAATTGATTATCATAGATGCCTTTCTTTTGTCGAACAACGGATTTGAACTCAACTCTCTTTCTTTCAATATTTTGGGTGTGGTAGCGCGTGATAGGGTCAACGAAATGGCGAGCATAGCGCACCCGACGAATTAGCAACTACCTTGGAAGTCGAACAATTCCCCTATACGCTTTCCATTCATCGAAATAGACGACGGATCCAGGTCGAATATGGCGTAGAATATGAGGCAGTAAGTCGATTGCCTGACGACTTCGTACAGGCTAAGGTCAAGAATTCGGTCATATTTTTGATTTTAACCAAAACATGCTTATTAGGTAGGTCTTTACGAGATCTCTCAATCCCCATAAAAAAATCACTCCTGTGAGGATATAGGCTTTGGACATATCTCAAAATAGGTAGGATGCTTCCCGAGGGTCTATATTTTCAAGAGTAAAATTTTGTAGGTTGGTTTTTGCATAGATTTATTGTCCATGAAATCCTCTAGCTTTATGCCCAAATGACCTAATTGAATCCTTAACATAAAAGAAGCTTGAGAGATCATTTTTGCTTATGAATTTTGCCTTATTTTAAGGATAAATCTTCGTAGAAGAAGAATCAAAGCCTAATTTTAGTATCAACAGCGAGATTTTTTACGAGCCACAACTTTCATGGGCTACTTATTGGCAGAACCTTCAACTTTGGTAAGTTTTGACTAAATTTGCTTATACAGGTTGTTTTTTGATTGCTCCCACATTTCAAAAATTCGCCAAGTAGATCTAACACGAGCATGCTACCATTAAAGAGGCTGGTGGCTGCACATTGGATAAAAATGGGGACCAGCGGTGGAGGATTGAACGGGAATGACATACCTATAAATCGAATATTATACAGTCTTAACCAAAAAATCCCTTCAGATTTGAGTCTCCCATGTCGAAAACCCCCTAATATAAAAAATTAGTGAGTTTGAAGCACTTTTTGAAAATTCAATTTTTTACCCTCTGGTCCCCCAAAATAGGAAATATAAAAAATTTTTTCGCGGCTCAAAAATGCGCGTAATTAACTTCTCGTGTCGAAAAATCTCAGGAGTGACATTTCTGACCTCCTAGCTCACTTGTACAATTTATGGACAATGATTGGTTAAAAAACATGTTTTGTTTTCAGTATCCAGGATTTTTTCATGGGGTTGGGGGTACAAGATACAAAAAATTTCAAAAATTTTGATCAAAATATAAGGGGATCCTTTGGTTTTTTAAAACTTTTTTGGCCCTTGTGGGATACATGTACCCCTGTACCCCATCGATATGGCACGGTTTTGTTGGGCAGTTGCCAGTTGGTGAAATAGATTTATGTCACCAACTGGCAATTGGAGAAATTGCCAGTTGGTGACATAAATATATGTAAGCAACAGATAGTCTAATTTTAAAATAAAAATATTTAATATCACTTGGTGACAAAAAAAATAAGGTACTTATGCACTATCAACAATTTTTCCTGATCCAACAAGGTCTAAGACTAGGCCTAAGCCTTGGTAGAGATTTTATGTCACCAACTGACATCTGCCCGTTTTGTTCAGTTTCCAATTCGTAACATGCTGTTCAGGTCGCATTCCGATACCGATTGTTGGCTCTGTTATCAGCTGCACTGACCCTCACTCCCATCTCCCAACATGGTTTTTTAAACACAGGAGAAAAAAATTTCCTTAAAACACTTTTTTTGCTGTGAGAAGTTAAATAATTTATGTCTCGTGGTTGAGGCCATTTCTATGTAAATCATACAGACCATTTTCTTTTGTATACATATCAAATACGTATGAAATTTTTTTCAAAAACTCATGGTTGAAGCTATTTCTAGGTAAATCATACTAATATCAGAACATTTTCTTTTGTTTACACATAAAAACATATGAAACTTTTTAATTTAAAATTTTAATTAAAAATTTTTTTCAATTTTAATTAAAATGTTATTGTCTATTTTTAAATCTGAGAATTTTCCGGCATTTCACGATAAAAGACAAAAGAAAAGTTTGAGAAAAGTAGGAAGCAAATAATATTTACTTCATGTGAGGTCAAACGCCCATGCTACATTTTTTGTCATATTTAGATCTGCGCGCAACATAACGCATATATAAAGCTTAAAAAGTACTCAAAGTCAGATCGGAAAATTGCTGTGTACTTATTTTGTTGAAGCTCTTTCATTTTTTCTAGATATAATACAGCTCTGACTATATCTATTCCAATAACAACATTATATCTTATAACATAAATGGACATTAACGCAGAATTTGTAGCTAATTTCTGCTTGGGAATACAAGTGATTAAGAGTTCTACCAAAAGAAATCCACTATGGTATAACACGACTGTCATAACAGCAATGACTTACGGGTTACTAACACTGTTAGTGAATTTTCGGGTTTATACTGTGTTAATAAATAATCGAAAAATGAAGGACTTTTCTAGCACGTTTTACACCGTTTTTATCATTGCTAGCGTTACGGTAAGAATACGGCGACTAAAATTCCGGACAAGTGGTGGCAAGAGTCAAAATTTAAAAAATCGCTAATCGACTAAGCACTTCAAAACGAGTACCCTATCATAGGCTTTAGGGGTTTGGCCCATCTGAATGGCTAACGTGTTCGGCCTTCACTCATAGGGCGCAGGTTTGATCCCGCGCTCTAAGTGTGAAGGCCGAGCACGTTAGACATTCGGCCAAGGTCAAACCCCCATGACATGATACTCTTTTTGAAGCGCTCGGTAAGCTGAGTCGTTTGGCAAAATTTTTTAAAATTTTGACCCTTGCCACCACCTTTTTGGAATTTTGGTATCCGTGAGAGATGTTGCAAAAAGCAATAATTTGCTTATTTTAGGACTCTTGTTGGTGGGTTTCAAATCAACTCAAAGACCATGTTGGCTTGGCACCAGCATTCCATTTTATGTTGGGTTGGATCCCATCAACTGGCTTCGTAATCTCATCCTGGTTCTTTATATTGGCCTATTTTATGTTCGTTGATATGTTCATCACAGTTTTGGTGTCATTCAATCGTTTTCTCACTATAGTTTTTTCTAATGGTGACATGGTATGTGATGGTGCTGAATAAAAAATCTCAAATTTAGATATGGAAAAAAGTGTTTCCATTTGGTTTGCTAATTGTCTTCTTGTTTCCGCTCGTTTTTACATATGGTATATGGTTCAACTATGTTCTCATATGTAGCATAGAAAATTATGGAAATCTTTATATCTACATAAATCAGATCGATGATTATTATGGAGTAAGAGATCCAAATTTGGGTGTTCACGAAAAATGATTTTAGATTCAAATCAACTTGGGCGAATTTAGTGTGGCTATATGCACAGCTATAATTAATGCTATTTTGAATCTTTTAACAATTCTCTCGGTTGTCTGGCAGCGTAAACAAATTTCCAAGAATCAAGAATCCAAAAAGACGTTTAGAAATGTTAAAGGGTTAGTTGTTGTACTTTTGATTATGTATAAAAAATTCTCTACTTTTAGTCCAGAAATAAAGTTGCTTATAATATCTTGCATCATGTTTTTGAACCAATGTTCGTATAGTTCAATTCATGTAAATCCAATCAATATAACTAAAGGAATCTAAAACAACAAATTTTTAGCTTATATTTTTCATTGGTAAATATGTACCAAGCCCAGAGCGCAATGCTGTTGTATTCGAAGTGAGTAGATTTGTGATCGACTTTATGTGCTTATCGCCTATTTGGATTCTTTTAATAGTGAACAAACGTCTTAGGAAAATCACTTTTCCAAGATTTGTTTTTAATTCGAGAGTTTCAGTGAAGTCGACTACTGTCACAAAGGCTAACGGATTGTCTTTAGAGATAAAATAAATTGATATCGAGCTTAAAATTTTTGGTACTACTAAGGATTAGTGACCCCACTTAACGTGATTTTTTTCAAAAAATTTTTTAGCTTTTCTCTTTAGAAAAGGCCTCTCTAGAGGTAACTTTATGCGGGAAATCGATTGTCTGCATTGACAAAACATGAAAACGAGTTTTTTCGGAAAATGAGCCATATTTACTTCATAAGCATGTGATTCTTGTTAAAAATGTGGCCCTAAAGAGTCATATGCTTACGAAGTAAAAGAAGATACGACTCATTTTCCGAAAAAAACTCGTTTTCATGTTTTGTCAATGCGCGCAATCGATTTCGGCATAAAGTTACCCCTAGAGAGATCATTTCCAAAGATAAAAATCTAAAAAGTTTTATTGAAAAAAATCACGTTTAGTGGGGTTGCTAATCCTTAGTAGTATCAAATTTTTTTAATGGCTATTGAGCTTAAAATTGTTTTTAAATTTATTTAATTGAATTAAAATTATCCATTGATATTCTTTTTATTTTCAAGACAATGCATAAAACCTTGACAAATCTTGTTTAAAAAAAAGGGTCGAATCAGCCAATTTATAATTTTTTCTTCAAATACTTTGGGTCCCGGATCTTTCACTGATATCAACAATAATAAAACTGAAGAAGCATATGATTTTGGCATGAGTATATTATCACCAAGCAAATTCTTTAGATTCATTTCAACAATAAAATTAGTATGATAGTTGTTTCTATTTTAAACCACTCCATGCGGTAAAAATGCCATTTTTATTATTATTATGAAAATTCATGAAAATGGATCATTTTTATTTGTACAGAAAAAAATTCTTACAGACTTGAATTCTCCAATCGAAAACCTTGAGTGCAAAAAATCAGCCGATTTTGAGAACTTTTTGAAAAAAGTACTAGCGTCTAAGCCTAAGTTGGGTGCGCTTCGTGCGCCATATTACAATAGCATGTCATATGGACCGCCCGGTAGGGTAATTATTGGCTATGAAATGGGAAGCTTAGGCACGCCTGGGGGATTCAGATAGGTAGTCGACGTTATCAGCATTTTTGGCCCCTAGGTTTTTATATCCCTTCGGTAGGTGTATCCCGTGAGATCAAAACTGAACAATTCTTTCGGATTAGTGTTACCTATAGTCGAAAACCCCGCATAGAAACATTTAGCCGATTCGGAGCCATTATCGACTTCTATCATCGTCTCCTACAACTTTAGTTTTAGCGTTATCCATTTAAATCTAATGCTCCCGAAATCATCCAACACATACATTACACATTTATAGTAGTAGAATTCATTTTAGGTTCCCCGACAAGTGACAATTAGAGGTGCGTGAGGCCGAGTCTAAGCCTAGGCCAGGCCGTTCCTGGCCTCAGGCCATCCAAGTTTGTGTGACTCGTTGATATTTATGTGTAATAGTATTGAAGTTAGAAAATACCCGAGAGGTGTGTCTAACTAACACCTAGCCGTAGCCAATAGGCCAAGGCTCTTTAGTCTTGCACCTCGCTAGTTTCCTGGTCTCATCTGTTCGAGGATATAGCTAATAAACAAATCTCATGAGCTACTCCAACTCACATAACAGATAAACTGTTACATTTGGTCGGGCTAGCCTAGGACCGACCGTTATTTTTTCAGGCTGGCCTGGGCCGGCCTAAATTATAATTTTTTGACTAAAAATGGCAATTTTTATCCCAGAAAATGTGTTTTTAGTATAAAAAATCGCATTTCTGAAAGAAAATATCGAAAAGATGACAATTTTTGATAAAAAATGCATTTTTTAGTGGAAAAATTTCTTTAAAAAATTCAGGCCGGCCTTAGTCCGGATGGTCAGGATCAGGCCGGCCCGACCTGCAATCGAGCCTCCAAAAAGTGATCAGACTAGACCGGCCTAGGCCTGGCCTGATCACCTAGATGTGCACGGGTCGGCCTTCCGTGCACACCTCCAGTGACAATACACAAAATTGTATGACTTTTGATTCGACTTCAGGAGACTGATTCAAATTCCGATAACCTGAATGCTATATTTGTCAATTATATGTGTAAAAAATTTATATTTGTAAATTTAATATTTATTAAAAAGTTTACTAATTAAAATTAAAAATAGCATGATCAATAAAATTCGCATAATTTTGCTGTGCACCAATCAATTCAATTAGTAAAACTGTATTCTTGTTCTGTATGTACGGCTTGGGTATATATAATGTCACCTAAAACTCGTTCTTTTTTCAACAAATTTCTTATTACTTGTGGGCCCTTATTCCAATATCTTCCTAAATTGTAACCATTCACAAAAAGTTGGCCTTTTCCCCAGCCAGTAGTGTTGAAAAATGTATCTGTTGGTGTATTCGCATTGAATTGGCCTACATAAACTCCTGGGAGGGAAACAGCCTTTTCTGGAAAATTTTCATGATGTTCGGAAGATTCAAAATAAGATGAAGTTAAAGAGTCGATAGACGGTTTTGTAAGGTTTATTCCACATGCAAACCAATTTTGTAGGGGTGCTCCATCAAGTGTAACATCAGTATGGAGACCCTAAAAGTTCGTGAACACTTCACTCAGAAAAAGTTGCTATTTTTTCATGAATTTTTAGAATATGTACAAAATGTCAATATTTTCTGCTTGGACTGATCTTTTAAGCATACTTTCGAAGTTTCTGCTATATCATAAGTTGTACTACCAGAATTCATTCGCCCACGGTTTTCCACCAATATTCGAAGCATATCTCCATTGTTTGCACGATTTGATAGGTTAATTGATAAAGTGGATGCATGATCTCGTGAAATCATGCCCTAAAGTTAATAACCTTAGGTAAAAATTATGGCCTAGGGTAAATTCAATGACCGAAATGGAGATTTTTCTTGGGCTAAAAGTTCCTCAGATTTCTTTCAGGAACCATTGGTTGGTCCACGGCTTGCACCGGTGATAGTCAGGTTACGGTTTCAAATACATTACTGACCTTGACATCTTGGTACTACCTTGACCCCATCCTGATAAAAGGGAATATCGGTACCACCTTGTCACCCAAGCTCAAGTCAGATCAAATCAGGTCAGTTTAGGTAATCACGTCTGTTCGAAGCGAGAAAAAGTCTGAAGCCGGAAATTTTTTTTCTTCAAATTTCGTAAAAAAGACACATCTAGGGGGTAATTTTATGTGAGGAATCGATTGTGCGCATTCCCGAGGCGTGAAAACGCTTCCTTGACCCTGATTCAGGGAAGGTAGTGGGTGTATTGAAGCGAAAATCAAACATTTTCGGATTTTTATGAGAAAACCGTCGATTCTTAGGTTTTTCTAGGCGGGGAATCGATTGCGCGTACTCCCGAACCGTGAAAACGCTTCTTTGACCCTGATTCAGGGAAGAAATCGGTGTATTGAAGCGAAAATCAAACATTTTCGGATTTTTATGAGAAAATCGTCGATTCTTAGGTTTTTCTAGGC
>OZJO01025828.1:0-16207 GCA_900406225.1 Acrobeloides nanus | reverse complement strand
GGTTTCGAAAAAATCCGAGAAACTTCGATTTTTAGGCCATTTTTACAAGAGGGCACAGTAAAGGGTCCGAAAAAAAATTTTTTCTCGGATTTTTTCGAAACCACGCTAGAAATGTTCTCCGTGTTGAAAGACATCAGTCAGATTGAAATTTTGGCCGAAAAAAATTATATAGGGTGTTTTAGACGAGTTAGAAAAATCAAAAAATCAACGTAAAATCGGATTTTTGAGCTTGAATTTTTTAGAACCCGAATTTTGACTCGAAATGACTTTTAAAAATTTTCCCATGCGTCAATCTTACTAAATAAATTCAATCTGGAGTGCAGTCGAACTGTTTAACACTATGCCCTTTCAAGCTCGAGTGTTCAAGAAAACGTCTCTTAAGAACTTTGAAATTCATTTTCTCAAAAACATATTCTCGGATTTTCGAGATTTTTGAGGTACTACAGTTTTTCGATGCGCTCTACAAGATGGCATTGTTATTTTCCAAAAATTACTTAAGGGAAAAAGGTTAGGTTTTCACTTCAATACACAGACTTATTCAAAAATCATGAAAATATTTTTAGAAAAAATATCCGATCTGTCTAGCAACTTACAAAAGACCGCATTGAAAAATACGCGGAGAAATCGAATTTTTTTATATCAAATTGTGCTGAAACACCCTGTATGTGTTATAGGCATAACTTATTTGTAAGCATATTTGTTTTAAACAGCCTAGACCTAACAAGTAAACCTTCCGAACTTGACAATCACAGATTTCAAAACTACTATGGCAGTTTTAAAGTATATAATGGGGAAAAGGAATTGCCTTAGGCAAAATCCCTTGGAAATTTTACGAATCACTATGACTGGGCTGAAGTAGCCAAATCCCCCTAAATTACACCGTTGGCTCACTTTTCTCACTATTCCCTAGATGTCCAAGGGACTTGCCTTAGACAAAATCCCTTGGAAGCCATGATCGCCAAGGCCGGATAAATATGGCGCGATACACTCACTTCATGGTCTATCTGACGAGTTCCGTAATAACGAAACCCCTAATTTATGCGAGTGATAGAGAGTCCGCCAACTGCATGAACCACTATCTGAATATCACATAAGCAAATATTGAAGATATCACGAGAAGAGGTACGCCGAAAGCGCGACGGCACCGAGCGCCGCAGGCGCTCGGTCTCTCGGTTCTATTTTCTAATAGAAGCTAAAGGACACGGCGTGACAAATCTAGAATATCCAGAAAATTTAGAAAATTCAGTGAATTATGAAAAAAAAGAAATCTAGAAAAAAAGCGTATGAACATGGTAGTTTGTTCAATATAGGAACGTATTTTTAGTTTTTAAGGAGCGATGTCTCGAAAGTTCGAACTTTTTGGAGATCCCGCGGCTACTGTAGGTTGGAGAAAATCTTGGATAAAGTAATAAAGCCGGTTCTTAAAAGAGCAACTTTATAAATAGCAAATCTTTATTGGAGATATGGGGCTTGTAGAAGGGAACGGATGAAAACTTAAGTTTGTGTCTTAGATCTTAGGCTTAAGTCCTTAGGCCGGGCCATAAGCATTAGGCTGAGCTTTCTTAGGCCTTAGGTTGTTTAGAACGAATACGCCCATAACATATATATTAAGAAAGAAAAGAAATCGTTTAACAAGACTTACATTTTTTGTATGCTATATTTGAGAAAAATAAATTTTGTATTAGGTTTTTTCTTGGAGCGAATGCGCTTTTCAAAATATGCGTATTCATCATAGAAGAGGGAAATCGAGAAGAATCTTGTTCTAAAAATTAGGCTATACTATATAAAGATAGTGATGGGGTTTTCTAAACTTCACATATAAAAATATCGAAAAATTGCCTACTCGGTTTTATATTAGGCTTCTCACAAATAAAACTTGTTGGTATAGCTGAGTTATTACTGGTAGAAGTGCAATCGGCAAGACCCCACATACCAAATTCTTCAGCCGTACATGCATAAGAAGTGACACGATTACACATAAATGTGCAAAAAAAATAAACACAACAACCTTGATCATAATTCGTACAACTGCCTACACCATTAAAATATTTTACAGGAGTACCATCACTCCAATAGGGACAAGACGATTCCTGTCCGACTTCACTACAAGAATCACCAGATGGAATACATTGTCCATGGCTTATCCATTCTAGTCCGATCCATGATCCAATATCTTGATTATTTGAAGGTAGATCTATATATTATAAAACGCATTATCTGAAGGTTTTGAAATAGATGGAGTCAAAGCAGGGGCTTAGCTAGAGTCGGAGAATTGGAGGGGGGACGGCCCCACGTCTCTCCCTAGTTACGCCCTTGAATCAGGATCCAAAAATGAGTTTCACAGTACCGTACCAAAGAATGGGGTAGGGAGTCACAGTGATGTAGCCAGAGGAAGTAGGAGTACCTACCCCGTAGAGGAAAAAATCACAAGAGAGGAACAAGGTGATTTTTTTAGAAAAAAATTTTTCCCTTAAAGGGGGACGAAAATTACGACTGAATCCTCGAAAAAAATTTTCAAACCAAATTTTTTCGAAAATGACCCTACTTGGGGGTTTTCTATGCAAGAAATCGATTGCGCGCATTCCCGAAGCGTGAAAACCTATGTCAGATTATCAAAATGGCATAAAAAGCTATTTCGGATCCCAATAAACAAGAAATGCTCCATTTTTCATAATCTTTCTGAATATATCATTTTTCATATGGTTGTAACTGACTGGACTGGTCCTTTAAGATACCCTTCTTTGGCGGGGACCCTCTGGCTATGCCACTGCCATTCCCCCTTCATAGTGAAAAAATTCTTAATAAAAGTGATGTTATTTTAAATTTTGGTAAAACTATTGTAAATTTTCTTAAGGCTGTCCCCCTCCCCCATGAAAAAGTCTCGAGTACGGCACTGATCAAGTACAAGGACACTAGTTACGTCAGAGAAATTTTTTCGGAAACTTACCCCTGATTTTTTTTATGAATTCTTGAAAATTTTTAATGTTTTTGAGTTTTCAAAAATTCATCAAATATCAGTTAAGTTTTTGAAACAATTTTTCTCAAAGATAGGTTTTTAAGTATGAAGAATCTATTTCACGTGTCTATTGTTTATCCGAGATTTTCCTAAAAAATTTTCCCATAACTCGGGATGGGTGTCCTTGCGACAAATGTCCGCGACGGTGACGGTAATATCTGATCAGGTGCCAGTTAAAAAAAGGTAGTCTAACAACCACAAGGAGTCTAAAAGTTTCCAAGCCAAAAGCAGCCCTAATCATGAGGCCAAGAGAAGACTCATTCTAGGATCCCAAAGACCAAATGAAATTTTTTTTAATGAAAAAAGTTCAATGAAAAATTGCTCGGATGATCAAGTCTTATTGCTTAAATTTTAATTAGTTTAAAAAAATTTTAAACTACCTAAAATAAATTCATTTTCATCAGCGCTATGTATAGATGCTAGTTTTCCTCCTTGACCTAGGCAATAACTTGAAGCATCCGCAAACGTTTTCTTCCCTTCAACTCGCTTAAATTATATAAATAATTGGATGATATATATGGTGTTAGTCTTTATACCGTATAACATTTGTTATTATCTTGATTGAGTATCCAGCCATTATCACAATATTTATATGGGGGATTTGTAGGATTTGGTGTAGTTGGACTTGGTTGTGTTGCTAAAAAAACGTGTCTACATACAAAAAGAGAACCTACTCGCACTTCTTTTACTCTCACAAATAAAACTTGTTGGTATGACAGATTCAGGGCTAGTCGCCGTGCAATCAGCCATACCCCACATACCATATTCTGAGGGAGTACATACTTGTGAATTTCGTGGACAAATGACGGTACAAAAAAAAGGTATACAACAGCCATATTGTTGTGCACCCGTACCCGTACCTATCCCATTAAAATAATCTACACTCGTGCCGTCAATCCAAGTAGGACATGCAGGTGTATAGAGCGAGTTGCTACAAGAATACCCGTTAGAGCAAGATCCTTTGAGTGTCCATTCCATCCCAATCCACGAAACATTGTTATTATAACTTGAAGCGAGGTCTAAAAACGTGCTTATTGGACAGGAGCGAGCGTTACAACGATATATTCTAGAGTAGTTTTTGACGCTGAACATGAGTCATAAAAATTGTTTCGAAAAAGTGATTCTAAGTAGATATATACTCACCTCAAAATACGAGTTACTATAATTTTATTATTTTTCATGTAACCTTCATAACTCCGTCTAGGAAACGATCTGAGAGCTGGTTGACCACTCATTTGAAAGCTGAAATTCTGAGCTACAATTTTCTATTTGATCTCTAGTCAACGTTTCAGTGTAAATTTTATAGTTACATTCAATTCTTTGACATTAATCAACATAAAAATGACTTTTTTAGGGTATTTTTTATTTAACTATGACAATAAAGAGTCAAAATTAACGTTGTTGAATGTGTTGACCACTAGAAAAGACAGTTTGCGGAATATAAGTAGTTGACATTATTTTTGAGCTTATTTTGACCATATTTCCAAACTATGAAACGAATTTTTTTAAACGAAAAAAGGGCAATAGAAGCGAATGCACCGCATAAAAAAATTCGCATAAATTTTTCGCACTTGAATTTTCCGCACGGATCTACCGCACAGGATTTTCTGTACATTTACACATCCGCACGGAATGACTGCACGAATTTTCCGTATCTTTTTTTGCATTAAAAAAAGTTGCCTAAACTTCAATAAAATTAAAACGATTGGCAAAAATCTTTAAAAAGTGTGAGAAAAAATTCAAAAACGTGTGGAAGATCCGGGCGGAAAATCCTTGTGCGGAAGATCTTTTGCGATCAATTCCTTAAAAAACTGTGCGATGCATTTGTTCCTATTGCCGAAAAAAACAGTAAAAGCGCAAAACTCTATATTTTAATTTTTTTATAAATCATCTTGTTAAAAGCTTCCGATATAGTCAAAAGTGCCCTTTATTGTGATTTTTTAAGCCACAAAAATAGGCTATGCCAACGAATTGAATGTAACACACAAATTTATACTGGAACGTTGACTAGCGACCATATAGAAATTGTAGCTCGGAATTTCAGTATTCAAATGAGTGATCAGCTAGCTCGCAGATATTTTCCTAGGCAGAGTTATGAGGATTACAAGAAAAGTAACAAAATTTTAGTAATTCATATTTTGAGTTGGGTATATACCTACTTAGAGGCACTTTTTCTAAACAATTTTTATGACTTCATGTTCAGCGTCTAAAAACTTTCCTAGAATGTACTATTGTAACGTTGGCTCCTTTTCGTGATAAATATAACGGTCATAGTAAACTAGCCTAGAATGAAGCTATTTTCAAACACGCTATGTATGGATACTAAATTTCCTCCTGCTGCTTCACATGTGGCTTCAGCATGTCTAAATGTTTTTGTACCATCAAATAGCTAAAAAGCTCTTTATTGCAATCAGTTTACGCCGTTCCTAACCTTATAACACTTATCATTAAAGGTGGACCATCCACCACTAGGACATCCAGGATCAGATGCTTTTGTCGATAAGCTAGTTGGAGTTGCTTCAGTAAACAATGAAGCTTTTTGACCAAAAAGTGTTGAACCCCAAAAAATTGCCAACAAATGGGCTAAAAAATAGGCAGACTTGTCCATAGATGAATCTGAAGTTTTCTTATTAAATATTCTTAAAGCCTCTTACTTTTTTATTTGCACCAACCAACCAATAAACCTAATTATAAGTGACTGAAACAATCACTCTTTTGTGCTCTTATCAAAAAATTTCCTTGTTCATCAAGTGATTCAAATAAAATTTCTGCTGTTTTCTGTTCGATTAGCAAGTGATAAGAAGCAAAGGGTGTCTTAAAATTTTTTTCTGTCATGACATAATAATCAATCGGGATGAGTCCTTTTTTCAACAAAAAATATTCCGGAAAACCAGCGTGTGCTGAATAAGAGCTATTTTAGCGGCATCATGCTCAGCGCATTTTTTTACCCTAGAAACTGCCCGACTTACAGTCCGTTTTGGGAGTGTTAAATCGGTATATTTACTTCTTCTTTAGAGGTGAGAAAAACTTCCTACTGCTAAATCTCGATGAATACAATGTTTTGATCCCAAGAAACATATAAGGCGAAGCAACTTCGACTAGCGTTGAAGCACAATGGAGTGTCGCACTTTGCCATAATTGAAAAACGATATTTGTAAAAGACTTAAACCAATACCTCAAACCCCCATGCCACAAGAAACTATAGGTTATGAACTAGCAATAGTAGTTCACCGAGACGAAATAAAATGACACCAAAATTATTGAATTTGAAAAATATTTTGGATTATTTAAACAAAAATCCTGATTCATAGTTTTCGTTTCAATAACCTAAAATATTTTTCAAATTCAATCATTTTGGTATCATTTTATTCATCTCGGTGAGCTATAAAAACTGTATTCTATGAATTTTCCCCCAAAGTATCAAGATATTGAATTTTATAATGTTTTAGTAAATCGTTTCAATAAACAAGCTTAGTTTTGCCTGGGTACAAGATCTTCGTTTCAATGTTTAAACACGTTTGGAAATTTTTTTCACTATTTTATTTTGTTCATAACTTTTTACCATTAGATTTTCAAGTAGTGCCGTAAAAGAAAAACATGCATCAAATTTTGTGCTCTATCACATAGCATCAACTTCCCAAAAGTAGACTGGTCCTTTAATATAAAAATGTGACATGTTTGGATATTATAACTTGTAATTACCAAAATTTAATGTCATAATTCTTAATGGCAATTTTTAAGCAACTTCGAAATACGATATTGAAAGGTATCTAGATTGAGATTACAACTTACAATAGCAAACATGTCACATGTTTTGATATCGTAACTTGTAATTACAGAAATTTAATATCCTATGGTTTTTTGTGACATTTTTAAACTATGGAAATAAATGAATTTATTTGGTGAATAAAATCAGACTCTTTTACCATTCTCCAAAAATGTGTGACTCAAAGGCACAACAATTAAGTTCTTAGTCAATCGTGAAATGTCAAAATCGATTGTTATCAATAAAAAGAGGGTAATGCTAAAGCGATTTAGGAATGTTTATTGATGTTATTGACTAAATTTTTCTTAAACATGAGTAATTTTCATACGTAAATTTTCTTTGATTGTGTGAGAGTGCTTAGGCAGTTGTAAAATATCAAAATCAATTGTTATCAATAAAAGGGAGAATAATGCTACAGCGGATTAGAAATTTTTACTGGTGTTATTAACTTGATTTTTCTTGAACATGAATCATTGCTTCATCCGCGATTTTATTTCGATTGTGTGAGTAATTTATTTGTTTTTTATAAATGGGCAACAAGCCAAATCCAACAAAAAAGGAAGATATCGATGTCTACCATTTGTAATTCCAAAAGAAGAGGTTTTTGTTGTTAAAATTTGCATAAAGTTACGATATATAGTTCGCTTTTCATGAAAAATTAGGTGCAGGCTATTTCGGTATTGTTATGCGAGCCACCTGGAAAAGATCCAATGGTTCAAAGATTCCGTGCGCAGTTAAAATGTTGCAAAAATGGGAAGAAAAGCCGATTGAATTTATGGATGAAATTCGAGGAGAGATTACAGCATGCAAAGCTAAGGCAATAAAAATATTGTTAGTCTACATAGGATTATTTTTGAGCAGACGATACATGCTGTGAGTTTTATGAGATTTTCACATACAGAGCGTTTCAGTAGATACTCCACAACAAAACAAGGTTGTGAAGTATCTACTGAAACGCCTTGTAATAACAAACCACACATTTTTCGAGGTCAATTTTAGGAGATAAATCAAAAAATTTTAAAATTCATTTTTTTACATTCTGATTCTATGGGGGATCGAACCTACCAACTGCATTAACGTCTTAACCTTAACCACTAGACCATGTAATCCCCGTTTTTTAAAAAGATTATCATGAAAAAGTATTAGCTCTTCTATACCGTATTACCTCTTCTATTTTTAGATTAGTCTATAGGGGGTGGTTCTATTTTTTTAACAACTATTTTTTAATACTGTAGTTTTATAAAAATTCTTATCTTAAAGACAACAAATAAATAAATTTTATTGACTATAAAAATAACTTGAACAAGAAAAATTATTCCAAGATCGATCATAAAGAAGAATAAAAAAATTCAAATTTTAATTTGAAAATTGTTGAAAAATCTTCAGAAATTTTACTGTAAAAACAAAAAATGCTCCATTTTCGTGAGCTTTCATAATATCTGCAAAAATGGCAATTTTTTCCTGCTGAACTAATCCTTTAAGATATGTTTCGCAAAATATTGGCAATTTCTTCTTTTTCGATCGATTGAGACTGCTTATAAAATTGAGTACTTTTAAAAAATTCCAATTTTGGTCTCTCTTCTAATATTCTTGTGCATAATTCTAGTGTTTCACATAAAATTGGCGAATATTTTGGCCTTATATATCTTTCTATAATGTCCACAAAGCTCGTTTTAACAATATACTGTTGTATTACAAAGCCAGAATCACCATGATGTCCTTTATTTCTATTATGATCTAAATACGGTAGTCTACCAAGAATAATTTCCATTAGGGTTATTCCTAAACTCCAAACATCAGCACGTATATCATAGTTAGTATTAGCATAATTAAAACGTTCTGGAGGCCAATATGCTATTGTTCCGACAAACGAACTGGCCAATGAATTGTCTATGATTCGAGATTCTCCAAAATCACAAAGTTTTATTTCTCCACTAAATTTTGATTAATTAAAACCTGCTTCATGATGAGATTTGGAAAGGCTGGATGTGAAGGCATAATGGTTAGAAGACTTTGGATATTCATATTATTGCGCGGTTTCAATGCCGCAGGGTCGAAATTTTTATCCTAAAACATTAAACGCACTATGTGTGTCTGTCGTTTGTACTATCTCCATCATCTTAAATCCAATACCGTCACGGCCATACCAATCGATAGGGCTCGATGAGAGAAGAAAAATGATACCAAGATCATGGGGATACCCCGCTTGGCTCAGTTGTTTTGCTCTCGCTTCCTATGCAGAAGGTTCAGGTTCAACTTACACTTGAAGCAATTTGTTTTGCGTGATTATTTTTTTGATAAAAATTGATTTTTCAAAATTTTTCCAAAAATGATCAAAAATTGCTCGGCATGGTTTAAAACGGTGATTTTATGCAAAAAGAAGTCGTTTTACAGCTGTTTTCCATCTGTCCCCACTTTTTTTCAGTTTGATCAGCCGTGTTCGTTTTGAAGCGCTCGGCAAGCTGAGTCGATTGGCGTAATTTTTTTAAATTTTGACCCTTGCCATCACCTTTTCGGCATTTTGATATGTCGTGCCACACATAAACACATAAGATCTCCCCTCTCTTTTGAATCCCCCATATACAGTTTCCAAAATCTAGATCACCCCTTCTACATGTATGTTTATAAAAACTACATACCTGTAGTTAACAAGTATATTACTTGGTTTAATATCTCTATGAATAACTCTTTTATATTTACAAAAACTCAAAGCATCGACAACTTTTACAAAAACATATCCCACGAAATTTTCCGGGAATTCTACTTTCTTCTTATTATGTATAATTTCATACAAATCTCTCAAGGATAAATCCATTAATTCCATACATAATAAGGCTTGTCCCTCCAGAAAACATAATCCATAAAAATCCACAATATTCGGACTTTCAGAAAGCAGTCTCATATTTTGAATTTCACGTACAACCATTTGCGAGCGACCATAGAGTATAGTTCCACCATAGCGGTTTTGAGGTATTTGAAGAAATTTTATGGCTAGCTTAGTATTGGATGGTTTATGTAGATATTTTTTGACTTGATGTCTAGCAGTTGCTATAAAAGAGTAGTTAAGAAATTAATATTTTTAGGTAGTCCATAAAAAGTTTTAGTTCAGAGCAATATCTGCATGATAAGTTCCAAATTGACTTGATTCAACTTAATTTGACATGACTTTTGGCTTGTTTTAAAGGACCAGGCCACTCAGATACAATCATATGAAAAAATGATATATTCGTAAAGATCATGAAAAATTGAGCATTTTTTGTTTTATGGCATCATCTGAATCGTTTTTCCCATCGAGATAAATGCATTTAAACATATGAATTCGTATACATGTTTGCGTTATAATAATCAAACTTTTAGAATTTTTTGCTTTAAAATCGTGAAAAAATAGCATCAACTGACAGAGAATTTTATGCTGAACAACTTTGCTAATTGAAGTTTGCGTAAAAAATTATTTCCCCCGATCAAAAATGCAAAATAAGTTTAAATTTTTGAATTTTTGTATTGAAACGAAAACCCTGCATGAATTTAAACTTATTTTGCATTTTTGATCGGAGAAAATAATTTTTTACGCAAAATTCAATTCGCAAAGTTGTTCAGCATAAAATTTTATGCCGATTGAGCTAATTTTTCACTATTTTTCTGCAAAAAATTCAAAAAAGTTTGATTATTACAACGAAAACATGTATACGAATTCATATTTTCAAATGCATTTATCTTGATGAGGAAAACGATTCAAAGGATCCCGTAAAAACAAAAAATGCTCAATTTTTCATGATCTTTCCGAATATATCATTTTTTCATAGGATTGTAACTGAATGGACTGGTCCTTTAACTTGACTTGGTTTTGAAAGCAGAAACTGGGTCATATGTGTACAACTCCCTCCCCCCGAACTCCCCTCCTTTTGATTGGGTGGGGATGGTCGTCTTCTGGCGAACATAAGCGAAGCTAGGGGGAGGCCATGGGAGCAATTGCTCCCTAACTGAAATCGAAAAATGTAAAAATTTTTTCTAATAGTCTCTCTTATGTACAGGGTGATCAATAATTTACTCATGTATTTAAAAAGCTCGCCAAAAATCGAGTTTAAGTCCATTTCAGTCACCCAATAGCTCATTCGATAGCCATCGTCATCAAATTTTTTTAGGAAAAAAATTATTAAAAAATATTTTATTTTCAATTTTTTAGCCCAAAAATACTAAAAAATTACGATTTTTTGAAATTTTCCTTATTTTCAAAATTTTGCCAAAAATCGAGTATAGGACGGATTTCTTCGAGCGACGGCAATCTTGAAAGATAGGATTCTGAGGGATTTTTCACAAAAGAAATTATTGAAAAAGCTTTTAAAATCGCGGAGATATGATTTTTTGAAAATTATGCTTTTTTTCAATTTTTGCACTTTTTTGGAAATAAGGAAAACTTCGAAAAAAGCATAATTTTCAAAAAATCATATCTTCGGGATTTTAAAAGCTTTTTCAATAATTTGTTTTGTAAAAAATCCCTCAGGATCTCATCTTTCAAGATTGCCGTCGCTCGAAGAAATCCGTCCTATACTCGATTTTTGGGCTAAAAAGTTGAAAATAAAATATTTTTTAATAATTTTTTTCCTAAAGAAATTCAGTGACGGTGGCTATCGAATGAGCCATCGGGCGACTGAAATGGACTTAAACTCGATTTTTGGCGAGCTTTTTAAATACGTGAGTAAATTATTGATCACCATAAGGGAGGACCCTTATGATTTTTATCAAAATTTGGACAAAAAGTTTTAAAAAACATTAGGGGGACTCTTATGTAAAATTACCCTCTGAAATGGAATCCTACCGTCGACTATGCTGGCGGGGCTCATTTTTGCATCAGGCAAAAATGAACCCCGCTAGCAATAAATTATTCGACATGCCCGCTGGGCATGTCGAACATTTTTCGCTGGCTTCTATATGTAAGGAATTAACAATAAATTTTTTGTCGGTGTCAGGGGAGGGTGATTTTTGAAATTTGGGAAAGTGTTTGTACGCAGATCTTTTCCCAAAATTTGCGAATTTCGGAAAAAGGTCTATATATTCAATAGTTCCGATGGGCCTAGTGATCATATAAAAAATAAGCATACCTTCTAAAAGGCCTAAATATTCCATATCTTCTATATCAAATGCATATGTTTTGCCATTTTGTTGAAAATTAAGACAATTCACATTTTCATCCTCCATTAATCTTATTAACTCATCGTTAATTACTTGATTTGCTGTTTCTACACTAATATTTGAATCTAACTCAAGATAAAAAGCACTTTGAACTTTCACGGTATCCTCAGAATTTGTTGAAGGCTTGAATCTTGATGGCATACTTTTTACAATTACATTTGATTCTGATGGTAAAGAAAATGATGCATTCGAATCAGTTGGGATATCAAGTTTTAATATATTCGAGTCACTATAATTTGGCAATTTTGGTTGAGTAATATAGTTTTCCTTGTTAAGTTTTCTTTTTAGCGATCCAATATTTTTCTTACAATATGCACACAAAATAAATGAACATATTAATAGAATTAGTATGATAGCACTAATGATGATTAGAAATATTTGATATGTTTGTAATCCGTTTGAGCTTGTTGATTTGGTTGTTAGTATCGTTGTACTGAGAGTTGTTGTAGTTGACCCTACTGACGTTGATGCTAAATTCAATTGTTTATAACTCGTTGGGCAAAACAGTGTAAGGAAACAAGATGTTTGCTTTGTTTTTGTGCGTTCGATTCTTCAGAAATCTATGAAACACTTGAAATAAAAATTTTGTAAACCTATGAACAATTGGAATATTTTTTTAATTCAATATTTTTTTATTTTAGATATAGATATGAAGCTTCAAAAATAAAAATAAATAAAAGCGTTTCTTTACGCTGCCTAATCTGCCACTCTCGTCTGTATATATTTTTTAAATGAGTCGTGTTTAAGCTGAACTATTTATATTTCCTGCTTGTTCCTGAGAAAACAAATGATTTTCAATCGAAAAAGAAGAAAGAAAGAATTTCGAGTATTCCTTTTCGGTGACTGTTTGAATACTCCTACTACATTAAACGTGTAATGTGTGTCTGTCTGTTTGTTTGTCAAGACAATCTCGGGAACGTTATATTTGAACCCTCAACGCCATTGCAAAAGTTGTAGGGGATTGACACAAAAATCATTGAAACCAGAGGCAATTTTTTTCACTTTTTTGCCCATTTATTATTTTACTCTAGAGTAAAATAGTATAGAGAGGCAAACCGAAAAACTGTAAAATATGTTTGAGAGATCCTGATCCGAAGATAGTCTATAGCTTTTGACCTAGGCATAGAAGAGGGTAAATCGAGAAGAATCTTGTTCTAAAAATTAGACTATATTATCTAAAGATAGTGACGGGGTTTCCTTCACATATAAAAATATCGAAAAATTGCCTACTCGGTTTTATATTATCATTAGGCTTCTCACAAATAAAACTTGTTGGTATAGCTGAGACATTACTGGTAGAAGTGCAATCAGCAGTACCCCACATACCAAATTCTTCAGCTTTACATGCATCAGAAGTGACACGATTACACATAAATGTGCAAGAAAAATAAACACAACAACCTTGACTATAATCCGTACAACTGTCTATCATATTAAAATATTTGATAGAAGTACCATCACTCCAATAGGGACAAGACGGTTCCTGTCCGACTTTATCGCAAGAATCACCAGATGGAACACATTGTCCATGGCTTATCCATTCCATTCCAATCCATGATCCAATATCTTGATTATTTGAAGGTAGATCTATATATTATAAAACGCATTATCTGAAGGTTTTGAAATAGATGGAGTCAAAGTAGGGGCTTAGCTAGAGTCAGAGAATTGGAGGAGGGACGGCCCCACGTTCCTCCCTAGTTACGCTCTTGACTCAGGATCCAAAAATGAAAATCACAGTACCATACCAAAGAAGGAAGTAGGGGGTTCCAGTAACGTAGCCAGAGGGAGTAGGGGTACCTGGCCCCGTCCCGTAGAGGAAAAAATCACAAGAGGGGTTATGGTGATTTTTTAGAAAAACATTTTTTCCTTAAGTTGCCCTTACTCTGTGAGGACTCTCTGGCTACACCACTGTCATCTCCTCTTCATGGTGAAAAAATTCTTAATAAAAGTGATGTTATTTTTAAATTTTGGTAAAACTATTTTAAATTTTCTTAAGGCTGTCCTCTCCTCCATGAAAAAGTTCCGAGTAAGGCATTGATCGAGCACAAGGGCACTAGTTACGAAGGAAATTCATCCCGGACACTCATCACGGATTAAGGGAAAAACTTGTAGGGAAGGTTCAAATCAAAAAACTTAATGCGTATAATAGATTCTCCATACCCAAAAACTTACCCCTGGCAGAACATTTTTTGGAAACTTACCCCTGAAAATTTTAAAAATGAAAAAATTCAATGAAAAAATCGCTCGGATGATTAGGCCTTACTGTTTAAATTTTAATTAGTTTTTTTAAATAGTTAAAAAAACTACCTAAAATAAATTCATTTTCATCAGCGCCATGTATGGATGCTAGTTGTCCTCCATAACTTAGGCAATAAATTGAAGCATTCATATACGTTTTCTTCCCTTCAACTCGCTGAAATCATAAAAATAATTGGATGATATATAGGGTGTTAGTTACTGTATAACATTTGTTATTATCTTGATTGAGTATCCAACCATTATTACAATATTTGTATGGGGAAGTTGTAGTAGTTGGTCGAGTTGGACTTGGTTGCGTTGCTAAAAAACGTGTCTATATACAAAAAGAGAACCTACTTGCACTTCTTTTACTCTCACAAATAAAACTTGTTGGTATGATCGATTGAGCGCTGGCCGCCATGCAATCAGCTACACCCCACATACCATATTCTGAGGATGTACATAAGGGTGAATTTCGTGGACAAATAACGGTACACAAAAAATGTACACAACAGCCAGTCTGTTGTGCATTCGTACAGTCATCAATCCCATTAAAATAATCTACACTCGTGCCGTCAATCCAAGTAGGACATGTTATTGTATAGTTCGAGTTGTCACAAACATTACCGGTAGAGCAAGATCCGCGGGGTATCCATATCATCCCAATCCACGAAGCATCATTTTTATAACTTGAAGCGATGTCTAAAATGTGCCTATTGAAAAGGAGTGAGCGTTACAACGATGTATTCTAGAGCATACATGGGCAGCACCCCAGTTGAAATTTTCAAAAAAATCCACAACCCTCATTTGGTTCCCCTCCCGATGGGGTCGAAAAAAGCGACCAAAAAAAAGATTGACAAATTTAAAAAATATTTTTTCCCAAAAATAAATATACTGCTCCAAGCAACCTACTTTTTGACTATTAATCCTCAATTCGTCGGCCTTCTGACCCACATCCTACACAGTGCCGTATCCAGGATTTTTTTAAGGGGGAGGGGTAACTTTTGGGTCAAACCCCAAAATCATAAGGGTCCCCCCTTATGTTTTTTTTCGAAAATTTGGGCAAAAACATAAGGGGGACCAAGGCAAATTTTTTTGAGTTTTTAAAAAAATTTCAAAAATCAACCCCTGATTTTCGCGCCGACAGGCGCAAAAATTTGTTTGCTGAAAAACACTCATTTTTAAGCGGAAAACGCCTAAAAATTTCCGATTTTCCTGAAAAAATGCTCAGAAGATTACAATTTTTATATAGAAAAATGGAAAATTTTGGAAGCTTTTGGTGAAAAAATAGGAAATTTTGGTCATTTTTGATGAAAAATCGTTATAGGGGAATTAGGATTTTTAGAAAATTTTTTCAAAAATTCCGTGCAAAAACATAAGGGGACCAAGGGAAGCAATTTTTTAGGGTTTTTAAATAATTTCAAAATCATCTTAACCCCTGTTTTTTCGCATCTATCGGAGCGAAAATTTTTTTGATGAAAAACACTTTTTTTAACCTGAAAACGCTCAGAAATTTTCGATTTTTGACGAAAATTTTGTTGAAATCTTTGAGTTAACGCAAAAAACCAGAGCCACAGGCAAAAATTTTTTGAGAAATACTTATTTTTAAGCTCAAAATCTCAGAAAATTACTATTTTTGTTGAAAAAATTTGTCATTTTGATGAAAAAATAGTAAATTTTGTTCATTTTTGGTGGAAAATCAAAGACGAAATTTTTTTTAAAAATTCTTTGTATTAAATAATCCAACGCCGCAGGCGAAAAATTTTTTGGAAAATGCTTATTTCTAAGCTGAAAATGCTCAGAAAATTACAATTTTTGCTGAAAAAATGGGAAATTTGTATAGAAAAATTTTGATCATTTTTTGTGAAAATCATAATGGGGGACCATTAAGATTTTTGAAAATTTGTTTGAAAAATTTTTGGCTAAATCATAAGGAGGGACTCTTATGATTTTTTTCGATTTTTGAAAATTTTAGGGGGAGATAATTACCCCCCCCC
>OZJO01025825.1:0-13288 GCA_900406225.1 Acrobeloides nanus | reverse complement strand
CCCCCCCCCCCCCCCTTAAAGCTTTTTAAGACATTTTATTTCTAAGAATCGAGTTCTATGGGGATGTAGAAAAAAAGTATTTCTAAATAACTTTATAAGGTTTCTTCTATGAGAAAATTCGATCTGTGAGAAAAATTGAGCCCATTTCTGAACCTTGAAAACCATAGGTCAGCAAGGGGGGGAGCCTCCCCCCCCCTGACCCACTCACTCATGGACCCAAAATTGAGGGGGGACCACCTCATGGACCTAAAATTGAGGGGGGGACCACCTCATGGATCCCACTGAACAGTATGGTCCATAAAAATTGGGTGTCAGAAGACCTCAAGCTAAAAAAAAGGTCGTTTTTTTGGTGAGGTGGTGAGGGACTACCTCACTGGAGATCCCTCCCCCAACCACCTTGCTGACCTATGTTGAAAACGCTCCTCCACCCCTGATTTAGCATATTTCGCATAAATTAATCGAAAATTCTATGTGAAATAGGCTAATTCAGAGTCAGAGAAGCGTTTTCTAAATTCATCAATTAGCGCAATCAATTGAAGACCCCTTTAGGGCTATTTTGGTAAAATTTTAAAAAGCTTAAAATTTTGAAAAAAATTCAGTAAAAATCGCAAAAAATACTGTCTTTATGAACCCTGTAATTACCTTTAGTATATCCAGTACAATTACCACCAATTTTTATTTTCGATGCACAACGTATACTGCCATGAGACTGGTCGCAGAAAAGGTAACTAAATTTTAAAAACGTTATTTAAAATATTATAAGGTGGTCTCAAAGAAGTGCATTTTTGTGATTTTTTGCAAACCTGATTTTTTCTAAAAAGATAAGACCTCTAGAGGTAATTTTATCAGGAGAATTGATTACATACATTCTCGAACCTTGAAAATGCTTCCATGACCCTGATTCAAGGAAAAAATTGGGTCTCTGAAACGAAAATGGTTTTTTCTGAAATCACTTTTCTATGGTAAGTTTTATGTGAGATTTTTAGCGTTTGAGAATACGTTCAATCGATTCTCCATATAAAATTACCCCGAGATCGTATTCTCCATGTGGAAACTCCCGAATATAAAAAATCAGCGCTAGTGACGCTGAAATAATCGAGGTATGAAATCGGATACAAAGGGCACTAAGAACGAATTTCACTTCACGGAAACTAGATTCGCCAATCTAGTTTCCGTAAAGTGAAATTCGTTCTTAGTGCCCCGGAAATATTTCCGACAACTGCAACGCATTTTCGACGTCGAAGATCCGATTTCCTACGTTGAAAATGCGTTGCAGTTGTCGGAAATATTTCCGAGGCACTAGGAAAGAATTTCACTTTCGGAAACTAGATTCGCGAATCTAATTTCACGGAAATTAGATTTGCGAACCTAGTTTTCGTGAAGTGAAATTCGTTCCTAGTGCCATAAAAAGTGTACACGAACTTTTGACACACCTTGTATTATTAATAACTAATACATTTTTTAACGGGGAGCGTCGCTCGGGAGTGCCGCTCGGAGTCACAACCCCTCGAGCACGGATCGCTCGGCTCTCAGTACTATATTTGATTAAAATTTTACTCTGAGCCACAATCATAATCTGGAGCGGAACAATTTGGTCTAGGTGCAAATTCATAAAGGTAATCCGTATACTAAAAAAGAACTTATTATGTAAGAACCTATTAAAATTTACAATATTGCTATGAGATTCGATATTTTTAAGTGGCGTTTCATCATCGGAGAATGGAAACATGTCGGCATTTTTGAAATGTTGTTTTGCATGACATAGTTCATCATCAGGTACATATTCTGTTTCTCTTTCTTCAGGGCTCTATTAGTAAATCTGTTAAAGAAAAACTTTTAAAATTAAACTTGTTGTTTTTTTCTCCACAGTTCGAAAATGTAATCAACAAAACTATGAAAGATGAAAAAAATTGGATCGGCGGCTGATGTTGCCTGAAAAAAACGCTCAAAATATTTAATCACTTCTTGGGCATAATCTTACCGGATCTCCCATATGCCCGATAGGGGGATCAGCTGACATATCTGGATTTGCTCCACCGACAAATTGGTGTATAAAACCATGTATAAATTCAAAATTTCCAAACATATCTCCATTTATCGAGCATCCCTTTAATATTAAAAAATTATTTACTAGCATCGGGATCTATGTTGTATACAAGGTGGGCCAAATGAACCAACGCATCATCATGTATCAAAAAATTCGTTGAAATTGAAAAAACTTCTAGGGGTAATTCGATTCCCCACATAAAATTACCCCAGACATTAGTTTTTTATATAAATTTTCAACAAATTGATTGATATTCGATGGTGCTTCGGTTCATTTGGTTCACCCTGTATGCTATATTTGTTTAGGGGGCTCCAATTTTTTCAATTTTGCGTTGGAGACTTTTTGGCATATCTATCCTATAGGTTTAAGTGTGGTTTAAAACAAGATTTACTTTTTTTTGAGGAAATGATGAAGCTAAAATATTTTCTATGCTCCGATTATTAAGAAGAGAATCAATCATTTCTTGTCGAATTGGAAATGGTCCATCTTGACGGTTAAAAGTTAGTCGTCTTCTAACTCGAGTACTTGGCTAAAAATCATTCATTTTACTAGCCCCTGACTCACGCTTCGTGTACCGATAGTACGCCAATGTTACAGATTTCGACGTCACAAACGTCGATGTTAAAGGCGTCGACATTACAGACGCCGATGTCACCTACGCCGATGTTACTGACGACGTTGCAAGCGGTATCCTTGTAGAATATTTTTTAGAAAATTGAATTTTTGACCACCTTTGGGGGGATCCCTCCCTCCCCCCAATATTTAGGGAAACCCTTACAAGGAACATACACGAGTTGGCGGTCAAGAATTTAAAAAAGTCCGGTATATTCGGAAAGAGCATACCAAACTTGGCGGTAAAAATAACAAAATTAGCTGCTAAAACACTAACCCTGCGGAGATAAAACTAAAAATGCCAAAAATGGAGTTTTTTCAATGCTGTATATCTTTTTAAGGAATAAAGCTTTTTCAAAAAGCCTTTTTGCGCTTATTAGGGAATGGAATGACACAAATTAGGATGCCCTAACGTTGGCCTCAAAACTTTATCTTCATGGCTAAAAATGCGTTACAAAAATGGTATCATTTTTCTATAAAAAATCGAAGTTTTAGTGGTCTAAATCCGACTTCATATGGATCGGTTCGACTTTAAATTGACTTAAAAAATTGTTTCTAGGTCAGAAAAACACTTTCCGATCGTTTTTACTACAAGTTTTGACAGTTCGATTTTCGACCTCCGACGGCACCGCCAAGTCATCAGCCCCATAAACCCCGCGTATAAAAAATCAGCCAATTTGAAGTATTTTTGGAAAATTATTTTTTTGACCCCTTAGGGGGGTTACCCCACTATGTAAGGGGTACCCCTTAAGTCAAAAGTGAAAATTAACACCATGTTCCCCATGTTGAAAACCTCGAATAAAAAAATTAGCCAATTTGAAGCACGTTTTGAAAATAGAATTTTGGACCCCTGTTACTCAAAGACGTAGTTGGTCGCCAGGAATAATACAGTTGCCTTTGAAAAAAGCCTTAAAAAATTGAATTTTTTAGGGAGTACACCATTTTGGATGAGAGACTTTTGCGCACGGACAATTGCGCACCGACATTTGCACTCGGACATTTGCGCACGGACATTTGCGCACCGACATTTGCGCACCGGATATTTGCGCACAGGACATTTGCGCCCCGGCATTTGCGCACGGACAATTGCGCACCGACATTTGCACTCGGACATTTGCGCATGGACATTTGCGCACCGGACATTTGCTTAACAAATTGCATTTTTTGGGACGCATATGTCGGTGCACAAATGTCCGGTGCGCAAATGTCGATGCGCAAAAGTCTCTCACCCACCATTTTTTTGTTTCCTGCACACCTACCCCATACCTACTATATTTTAAAAAAGACCGCATGTCAATCGATTGACTATTCCCGAGATCTCTCGATCGCGCATGTACGGACACAGGGATAGCTTTTTTATATTTATGATTTTTAAAATGCTCACATAAACGTGATTGATTGTTCCATCTAATGATTTATTTTGAAGAGATGGTGTGTACCAGCGATCAAAAGGCGTTGTGTCAACATCAACTGAAATATTTTGATAATCATTGAGGAAGTCATTTTTGCTATTTGTTCCCAGAAAATCTTCAGTAAATAAGATAGAATGGGTTGGATCGGGTAAAGGATCATCGAGAGTAGTGTCCCAGTAAGGCACGGCAAGTTCTGGCTCGAATTGGCGCAAAGCAATTTCGTATCTAAAAATAACTTTTTATTATATAGCTTGTTTTATACCTTTTAATATATTCCCGATGCCAACCAGGAAAGGCTGGTCCAGCATGGGCACCACCCATATAACCAACAAGCGAATGCCAAGCGGTAAATCGGTCATGTCTTAAAAAAACGATTAAGCTTTTTCGTGTGAAAAAATTACACTCCGGCTTCTTTCATCTTATTTACAGCTTCAAAATATCTTCTCCGCTCATCATCAGTGAGCATACGAATTTCTTTGCGAACAGCTTTTTTCAAAACTTTTCCGTTTGGCAATATACAACTGTTACCGCCTCTAACATTTTGGTCAGTATTTTGAAGAAGTTCCTCTTCATCGCCATAAGCCTGTCTTGTTGTGCGCCTGCGCTTCTTGCTTACTAGTTTTCCTGTAAAAAATTTAGAAAATTCTTTTTATTACAATGTGATTTTAAAAAGTGAAATTTTATGATTTTTATATTAATTTGGGATCCGAAATTTTTTTGAATGTCCCCTTTATGGGTAATTGTATGCATAGAATTGATTGCGCGCATTCCCAAAGCGCGGAAACGCTTCCCGACCATGATTCAGTTACAAAAATGAGAAAAACGACCATTTTCGCTTCAAAAACTCAATTGTTTCCTGAATCAGGGTCCAAGAAGCATTATCGCGCTTCAGGAACGCGCATAATCAATTCTATACAAAAATTACCACTAGAGGGGTAACACAAAAATTCCACTTTTTTAACCACTCTGTAATTATTCAACGAGTACCCTTCATCTCCTCGCATATACATTTGATATTCCGGCATTTTTCAACTTTTGGAGCAGGAAGTTTTACCATCTGGCGTCTGCCGTTTACACATTTTTCAACTCCATCTTCTGGTTTACAATTTAGCTATAAAAAATGTAGAACAAGTTTTGAAAATCGTAAAAATCTGGTTTCTTCACTCTGTATAGTAGTATTATACTAAAGTGTGTGGCAGTCAATATGAAAAACCCTTTCCAAAGGAGTAAGAAGAAAGGTCGGCAATAAAGAAAGGGGCTCTAGGAACTTCCATAACGGAACTTTCACAACGGAACTTCCACAACAAAAAAAGCGGAACTTCCACAACAAAAACGCTTTTTTGTTGTGGAAGTTCCGCTTTTTTTTGTTGTGGAAATTCCGTTGTGGAAATTCCGCTGTGGAAGTTCCTAGAGCCAAGAAAGGCACCTTTTTAGCCATCTAAAAATCATATCCTTATAATTTTTTGCTGGTCGGTCTTTGTCGATATATAGGATATTCATAGGTTTACAAAAAATATTTCATTTTTTCATAGATTTGTTGGACTCTTATTTCAAGCGTTTCAGTGAACACTGTTTTGGGTTATTGAAACGAAAATTTTAATTCGTGTTTTCGTTTCAATAACCCAAAACAATGTTCAAATTGGAAAATTTTGATGTTATTTTGTTCGTCTCATTTAGCTATAAATGAGATTATGGGGTGCAACATGTGTCTCATCTACCTTCGCCACTGCCCTCCATATTGGCACAAAGCTGGGAAAATGATGGGGACTTCTTCCACCCCAAATTCTGCAAACTTTAAAAAATTTACTCTGTTTCGCTGGTCTGCCATTTGAAGTTGTTTACAAATTATCTTGAGCATATCTGTTTCTAGCTCATCACAATCAATTTCATATTCAATTTCAGTCACGTCTAATATTTCTTTGAGTTTGAGTTCATGTGTCCTTGAAGGACAAGGACAGTAAGATGCATCTTCACCAGGTTTTCCAGATTTACCTTCAGGTCCGGGGTTACCGTTGGGTCCAGGAAGTCCAGGATTTCCTGGTGGTCCGGATGCTCCGGGTGGGCCTAAAAAAATTAAATAAATCATCAAAATAAATTTCCGACTTACCAGGTAGGCCTTGATTAGAAGCTTTTCCTGGTTTTCCTGGTATGGTTCCTGGTGAGCCTTGTGGTCCTGGAGAGCCCTGAAATTTTTTGGTAACATAAAAATTTTTTTGATTAACCCACTTTTGGTCCAGGTACTCCTGTTCCACCTACTCCATCAGATCCCTTTTCGCCTGGACTTCCTGGTGGTCCTGATTTTCCAGGTGATCCTGCATCTCCTTGTGGTCCAGGTTGACCAGGTTGTCCCCTTGAAGTTATTCCAGGTGGTCCAGGTGGACCATCTTTCCCAGGTCCTCCTATTGGTCCAGGCGGACCTGGTGGGCCTGGTGGTCCGGCCGGACATACTGGTCGAATTCCACATGGACATGCGGGCTCCCCTATAACGATATTCCACCAATCCCCACAGCCTTCTTTGGCTTCTTCACCAGAACCAGCAGGGCTTGTAGCCTTACCAGGTTGTCCTGGTGGTCCTGGTGGACCTTTATAACGGGGATCACTACAATCTAAAAAGAAATTTAATGAAATTTAAAAATTTCTACTAGAACTCACCGCATACATTATTTTTGCGTTTATGCCTAATAAAGTTTTTGATTCTGTATTTATGTGTTACATTAATCTTAATCTCTTGTATCCCATCCCATGCATTATTGGCATCCTTGGTGAATTCTTCTAGTTCTTTTAAGATTTCTAGTTTTATCGAAGAAATGTCCTAGAAAAATTAAAATGGAAAAATTTTAGTGAGATTTTACATTAAATAATGACAAAATAGTGAACAAACATATAATAAGGGCAATTCCACTTGTAACTGTTGCAATTATTGCCACAGATCTGATATTCATGGTTGAACCCTAAAAAACACAAAAAGATCCATTTTTATGATAAAAATTTTTTGGGTGAGGGATAAAAAAGGTAGGGTTTAAGGTTGATTTGGTATCCATCCTTATCCAAATTCCGATACAGGATAATCCCAAAGAAAAAATCCCTAAAATCAACATTTTTTCAATTTCGAGACACCGGAGCAATCATGATCACGAAATTAAGATTCCCGAGCCGAATCCGATTTTATTTCGCGCAGACGTCGGGCTGCACACTTTTGTATTTGTTTCAAACGCTAAGATAACCTCAAAAAACGTTTTTATGTTTTCGGTTAAACAGCTCTTTTTAATGTAATATATCTATGACCATAAAAATAGTGTTCAATAAGTCATGTCCAATTTGGAATCATTATATCTCAGATAGCTTAAGCCCGTTTTTCTTCATCGATGTGTCATTGACTATTAGTATTTTTATAATTTTTTTCAAAAATTTCTGAAAAATCCCGAAAATCGGGTTTGACATCGGGATCAGGGCTGCAGCGAAACAGGTTCGGAACTAGAACCGAGAAAAAAGCCGGAATTTAACGGAACTGGAACGGAACTACAGCTCTGATCGGGATCCCGAAAACGCAAAAATGGCCATTTTCCGGATCAAAATTTCGGGATGTATATCCCGAAGCCGGGATTTCTCTAGCCCTATTTAAGAGACGATATCTCGAAATCTCGAACCTGGGGCGGCCACAGTGTCAACGGTTCAAGTGTACTCAAATATGAATTTATTTAGTGAGATTAACGAATGGAAAAATTTTTAAAATTCATTTCGAGTCAAAATTCTGATCTCCCAAAATTGAAATCTGAAGCTAAAAAGCCCGATTTTACATTGATTTTTTGAATTTTCTAACCTGTCTAAAACACCTAAATAATTTTTCAGCTCAAATTTTTATTAGCCTATGCATTCCAATATGGAGAATATTTTTAGCATGATTTCGAAAAAATCCGAGAAAAATTTTTCGACCCCTCCTACTATGGCCGCCATGTAAAAAGGTAAAAAAAATCGAAGTTTCTCGGATTTTTTCGAAACCTTGCTAGAAATGTTCTATATATTGGAATACATAGGTTAGATAGAAATTTTGACCGAAAAAATTATCTAGGGTGTTTTAGACAGATTAGAAAAATTAAAAAATCAACGTAAAATCGAGTTTTTTTATCTTCAGCAAGGATTTCAATTTTTGGGGATCAAAATTTCGACTGAGATGACTTTTAAAAATCTTCCCATTCGTTAATCTCAATAAATAAATTCAACATAGAGTCCACTCGAATCGTTTATCACTATGTCCACCTATGTTCAAACTTTCTAGATATCATCTCTTAATAGCAACAGATTGAACGCTCTCCAACAATCAAAATTAAACGACTGATAGACTAAAATGCGACATTAATTTATTTGAATCAATTATGAGTGGGTGTGCTTTTTATATAGGTTAACTTTTTTGGAACATTTTTTTATCGTTTTGGATCAGTGATTTTAAGCAGATACGTTCTACTTGTCAAAACATTGATGTTTTTATTTTAAAGTTGAAGAAGTAAGTCTGACACATAAAAACATTAACCCGTAAAACGAGTTTTTATTTTTACTTTTATGATTTCGCGGCGAATTGGCTTTAATTAGAACGTAACACTTCCGTTTTGCATCACTGATTACGTTGTTTTTTATACGTAATCAAACCCATAAATCATTTTTTGCTCAAATTCATGAAAATATTTGCATATCCACATTATTATGTGGAACACGATGACGCATTTATAGTCCTTTTTTCGTCAAAGATTTTGTTCTTCTATAAAATTTTTCCGATTGAATCAGGAATTAAAAGAAGAATTGTTTATTGAAACGAAAAAAATTTTAATTCTTTAAAAAAAATTTAAAAATTCTGATATAGTTTGTAGTTCGTATTCAGAGATTAAAAAATTCGGAGCTGTTATCGATTAGGGGCCCCACTGGACATGAAAAATTTCGAAAAAAATTGAAGTCCCATTTTTTTTCAAAAAAAAGTCCCCTAATAGGGGTAGTTTTGGGTGCTGAACACGATGGTGATGTTATTTTCGCATTATTCATTAAGAAAAAGCAAGGAAATGACAATTTTATTTACACAACTCAACAATATCAATAAAAAAGTAACAAAGCTTCAACAAATTTGAAGCTTTATTACTTTTTATTGATACTGTTGAGTTGTGTAAATAAAATTGTCATTTCCTTGCTTTTTCTTAATGAATAATGCGAAAATAACATCAACATCGTGTTCAGCACCCAAAACTACCCCTATTAGGGGACTTTTTTTTGAAAAAAATGGGACTTCAATTTTTTTCGAAATTTTTCACGTCCAGTGGGACCCCTAATCGATAACAGCTCCAAAAATTCTTTCAAAGAACTTAAATTTTTTCGTTTCAATAAACAATTTTTCTTTTAATTCCTAATTCAATCGGAAAAATTTTATAGAAGAAAAAAATCTTTGACGAAAAAAGGACTATATTTTTCCATGAAAACTTGGAAAAATCTTTTTTAGATTTTGTTGAGATTTTTCCAAAAGTTTTTATAGAAAAATAATAGCACCTCGTGTTCATAAAAATGTGGATATGCAAAAATTTTCATGAATTTTGATAACATAAAATATGCTGTGGTTTCATTCGATTCCTCGTGAAAAATTACGCATAGGGGCTTAGTGAAGTTTATTCGGGGCTCCAAAAACCTCGGGAAACCCGAGAAAATTGCATTTTTTGGGCGGATATGTCGGGGCGCAAATATTGTTGCGCAATTGTGGAGCGCAAATGTCATGTGCGCAAATGTGAGGGCGCAAAAGTCCCCCACCCGTACTTTTCTACTACAATTTATTTTTTTATAATTTTTGACACCTAAAGAGAGCTAAAAAATCAGGTCGATGGCTTAAAATATTCATAGAATATAAACTTATTATTTTGAGAAAAAATTATTTCAAAACTCATCAGAGTAAAAAAGTTAGCGCATTTTTTCTTTAAAAAATAGACCATTTTTCCTTTATTGCGGTTATAATTTTGTTACAGGGATTTTTATAAAAATTGGAAAAAAATCACTATTTTTAAGGCTTTTTTGATACGCTTTTTTGTTAGAATATGGTTTTCAGCTATGGAGAATCCGATAAAATCATTTGCGTGTCGTGGCTCCACCCAGAAGTACCCGAACTCGCGTTTTTGGGGGGCGCGGTTAAAAATATCTACTGAGTCTATATTTTTCCATGAAAACTTTTGGAAAAATCTTTTTTAGATTTTGTTGAGATTTTTCCAATTTTTCCAAAAGTTTTTATGGAAAAATAATAGCACCTATTGTTTATAAAAATGTGGATATGCAAAAATTTTCATGAATTTTGACAACAAAATATAAAAAAATGAAATTTTGGGTTTGGGATAGAACCCACGCCCTACGAGTGAAGGTCGAACACATTAGCCAATCGGCCATGGGTCGAATTCCCTAAAATCCCATGATATGGTACTCGTTTTGAAACGCTCGGTGAGCTGTGTCGATTGGTGAAATTTTTTTAAATCTGACTATTTCCTGCACCTTTTCGGTATTTTGGTGCGCTGTGATAATATTTTTATTTTATTTTTAAAATATGCTGTTCATATGGTCACAAAAACTCCTTTTTTTCAGAATCGTACATGAAGGAGATGCCAATTCTGAAAACTGCGATGAGGAGTTATTATTTTTTATCACCTGTTTGAAAGAGAGTGATTCAAAGGTAAGAGGGAAGATCTAGTGTGAGGGGAATTTAAAAGGAGAGTGGAGGTCTTGAGTGTGAGTGTTGGGAAGGGGGGGGGGTCACCGTTTTTGGAACTTTCTGCAGGAGGGTACTAATTAGCCTCTTTTCATGTATGCTCAGACTCTTATTATAATCCATACAAGACTTTATCTTACACTGGGTACATATGAATAATAAAAATTTTTATCCGAGGTTCAGGATTTTTATTGCTATCCGTGGAATTATCCGCGAATAGGGATCGCGAATAATATGAAAAACAACGAAAAAAATTATACAGATTTATCCGGGTTAAAAATTTTTATCTGTGATTGTTCATATGGCCCCTGTACTTTTCCACTACAATTTGTTTTTTTTTTGTAATTTTTGACACCTAAATTTTGTGTAACATTTATTTTCTCTTTTTGATATTGACGTATTCAACACAAAAGTGGAAGTTCCACCGTTGAACATTGATGTTGATTACGTCAATAGATGGAAAATTGATAAAGAAAAATATCTAAATCAACACGGACTTATATTATATACATTTTGAGTCATATATTTTTGGCGAATAATAAAGTTAAAAATAGAAACAAAGAAGTATTTATTTGTGGCATTTTTTGAAAAGATAATACTAGATAAAAAATTTAAAAAATTAATCATGAATTATTTTAAATTAGTTTATTTATTTTTCTTCATAATAGATTTTGTTTATGGATTTTCTTTATGTAAATTTTCTTTTTCTCCTTCTTTACAAAGAATATGTGAAAGGTTTGAAGAAAATTATGTAAGCATTTTTAGGTATTATGCAAGTGTGGACACCCTACCTCCTCTTAAAGCTCTTCCTAATGTGTGTAAAGTGGGGCATACATGGGCAGACCCCAAGTTTTTCACCTGGGGGTTGTGGGGGGACGTAGAATGTGGGTCGGAAGGCCGACAAATTGAGGATTAATAGTCGAAAAGTAGGTTGCTTGGAGCAGCATATTTATTTTTGGGAAAAAAAGAATATTTTTTATATTTGTCAATATTTTTTTTGGTCGCCAACTTTTCGAATCCATCGGAAGGGGGGCCTAATGAGGGTTGTGGGTTTTTTTCAAAATTACACCTGGGGTGCTGCCCATGTATGAAGTGGGGTTTAGTGATTGAAGGGAATTACCACAAAAAATTCAAATGATGATCTCTCGAAGCCGTAGCGATTGAGAAATATTGCAAAAACAAAAATGGTCCATATTTCATGAATTTTCAAATGACATTAAGTTTTTCTGCGGCTAGCCCTTTAACCTATTAGTCGATTTCGGGGGGGGGGGATTAATTTTTAACAAGTCTATATACAACATAGGGGTGACCATAGCCTGTGCAAAAAATTATTTAAAATTTATGACTTCCAAGAGATTTGTCTAAAAAATCACTAATAGCCTTTTAAAATTTCAGTTGAAAGAGAATGGAAAGCATAACAATCAATCCGAAAACTTTTTTCTTTCACTTGTACCTCCTGGACCAATATTCCCTGCATATGTCAAAGCTTATGAAAATCAAACTGCAGCCGAAACAAAACTAGAGGAATTACGAAAAAATAACATAACAGATGATTGGTTAAAGCCTAAAGAACTTTATAATATAACAAAAGAAATCAAAGGAAATTTTACAAGTGATGCTTATAAATGCAAAACCTTGGTCTGCTTATGTCCATACTTTAATGGTAAATCGCAAAAACTAACTTGTTATTTGATCCATCAAAAATATATAAATTTTTTAGGAACAGTAGATAATAAAACGAGAAAATGTATATTATCAAGTGGAAAACCCTTACAGAAGGCAATAAGGAAAGAATATCGCTTGTTGACTGATGACGAACGGCATCGTTATCATAAAGCTCTAAGGACTCTAATGGACAATGGAATTTTTGATGAAATTTCTGTTATTCATGTGCATGTGGCTCAAGATGATTTAGTTCATGGGAAACCAAAATTCTGGATGTGGCATAGGGGTTATCTTAAAAGGTAATTATTGATTATAAATTTTTAATGAAACTATTCCACTCTAATCTACTTTACCCTTATAACATTACCTCCAATACTAGTTCTAGCCTAAGCCATAGTTCTAGTCTTAATATAGCTCTAGGAATAGTCTAGCCTAAGGATAAGCCTAACCATAGCCCTAATCTAACTCTAGCTCTATACCTAGCCCTACCCCTATCCCTTCCTTAGCTTTGGTTCTGGCCCTATCCCTAGCCCTAACTCTAAACAAGCCCTACCCCTGGCTATGTTCATGGCCCTAGCCCTAGCTATGGCCTTGGCTCTGGCACTAGCCCTAGCCCTGGTTTTGTCCCTGGACCTAGCACTATCCTTATCCATATAGTCCAAGTCCTATCCCTCTCTAAAACCCTACCCAACCATAATTAATTTTATCATGAAATAGTTATAATTGTAGATTTGAAATCGAACTCCGCAAACTTGACATAGACTTGGCCATTCCTTATTGGGACACAACTTTGGATGACAATCTACCCTTTCCAGCTGATTCACTCATGTG
>OZJO01025824.1:0-41028 GCA_900406225.1 Acrobeloides nanus | reverse complement strand
GTTTGAGGGAGGGAAAATTTTCATACCAAGTTGTTGAAATAAAACGAATTTTGTTCTTGGCCAGGAACTTTTGAAACGACCTAATAGTTTCCACCTTGCCTACGCCACTGAACGGCGCCCTCTAACTGAGTCAAATATAAACGGAGTCATTGGACAACTGAGTCAATGGATAACTGAGTCATTGGACAACTAAGTCAATTATCAATTGAGTCAATTATTAACTGAGTCATTAGATATTAACTGAGTTGTTGGAAATTCCAATGATCCAGTCATCGGATGGATCATTGGAATTGACTCAGATGTCCAATGAGTCAGTTATACAATAACTCAGATAATAATTGACTCAGTTGATAATTGACTCAGATATCCAATGACTCGGTTGAAATTAACTCAGTTGGGGGGCGCCCACTGGACTACCCCTCTCCGGATACGCTAATTTTTTAGGGATTTATTTTATTGCTTTATCCAATATTACTCCTTGTTGATATAATCAGAGTTATTAGCGTTTTTGATGAAAACATTAATCGCCCAAGTATTTTAATTTTATTTTTTCTCTAAAATTAACATTCAAAAATAAGCATTAAAATTTTTTTAGGAAGACATTCTATTGAATTTTTCTCAATTATTTTCACTTGCGATTTATTGCTGTATTTTATTTTTTATAAGGCTTACAAATATATGAAGAAAGATAATCTCGATAGACCAAACGCTACTCAAACTGACCCATTTTAAGACTTTACCAGAAGCTTTTCCGGAAGTTGAAACATCACTTAACGATTACAAGTACAGGATGATTAAAAAAGTGCATTTTCGTGATTTTTACTAAAAATGATCCATATAGGGATAATGCTATGCGGGGAATCGATTGCACCGAAGCATGAAAATGCTTCCTTGACCCTAATTCAGATAATAGAGTTGGTATATTTACACGCCCGAAAATCATCCATATGGGAGTAATTTTATACGGGGAATAGTTTTCGCGCATTTTCTAAGCATAAAAAAATATGAATGACTTCTGGACGAAAAAGAAAAATTGTTTGGTCATTTTGAGCAAACTTTGAATTTACTTTTCTCGAAAAAGGTATCTCTAATTTTCACGAAAATTGGGGTGCTACCGTTTTTCAACACGCTCTATCGATTAATGGTGTTATTTTTAAAAATTCCTTAAAGTATTCAAATTTTTGTTTCAAAACTCAGACCACTTTGAAAATTCAAAAAAATATGTTCATAAAACGGGGTGATGGGACTAGAAAGTTGCAAAAGACCGCATTTGATAAGAATTTTGCATTTTTGAGATATCGAATTTTCTTATCTCGAAACTCATACTTGAACACCCTGTACAACATGAGATAGTACTTTAATTTATGAAATTTAAATATAAAAAATAAATGTGTAATGTTCTTGACAAAGCTTTTTTATTTAAGTCACAATCCGAGTTGGTATGGCCGAAGTAGCTAAAAAAGATTTATCTTAAAGATATTGAGTCGTTCCATAAGTAAGGTGCTTTTAAGGGTTGAGTCGATCTTTTAAATGAGTCATCCGGGAGTTTGTCTATGCGAGGGATCGATTGCGCACATTTTCGAACCATGAAAATGTTTTCCTGACCCTGATTCAGGGAAGGGGTGGGTGTATTGAGGCGAAAATGAAATAAAAATTTCGGACACCTTACTTATGGAAATGTTTAAAAACTTGCCATTAAATCTAGTCATTCTATTAGTTATATATACAATTCTTGTAAAACTTTTTCGAATAGTTCTAAATTTTTAAGGATTAAAAAAAGGAGAAAATAAACGCTTTTAAGAGATATTGATAAATTGAACATGTACTTTTTAAACACCTTCATCCACCTTGAATCTCGGGATTGAAAAAAACTTCAAAAACTTCTAAGGGCCTTTGTGATAGGTTAAAATATCTATCTTATGTTTGTACATATAAGCGTGTGCATAGTGTAATGAGAAGCGAGCGTTCACTAACAACTTTGACTGCCCAGGTAGCTTCTCTTGAGTTTACTCCTCTCATAGGCTATGCGCTCTCTTTACTTCAATTTGTGAACTAATAAACATTTTCTGGGTCACTTTGTGCAAACGCCATCAAAAACACTATCACACCTTTATCTAATTTTTGGCCTGTCAAAACATAAAGCAGCCAAAACATAGAAGACCATTATGATTTTTTCGGGCCTTCGCCCGCTAAGGGGGGGGGTCGATACCCATTACCTCCTTCCTTACTCCATTTATCTGGCCTTTTGTTAAATTTGAACGAAAAATATTCAAAACGTGTTCAAATTATCGTCGACTTACGTATTAACTATAAAATAGACCACAGGGTTAACAGCTCCATTATAAATCCACATAAAATTTAAAGCCATATAAGCAACTTTTGTGTCTGGGACATGGAACTAAAATTTTTTTTGTTGATTTTTTATTGTAATCAGACAAACTACCAGATTATGCCAAAAACAATTTAAAATTGAGCAATATGTTGTTACAATAACAGCTTGTATAAATATTTTAATTTCGGTATGAAAGTTTTGTGAGGCTTTGTATTGTTTTCTCTAAATTATCATTCATAAAATACAAAGAAGCTTGCATGCCAGTGGGTAGTCAAGGGGATCTAGTTGGTCCCTAAAGAAACTTATCCTTAAATATGGCCTTACTGCAAAAAATTTTCCGTCACAGACCTTTCTCAAAAGCAATTTTTCGGGCGTTCTGAAAAAGTTTAGCTGGTTGCCACGTTTTGTCTTCTTGATAGTGAGAGATTCTACCCAAAATGGATGGGGTTTGAGAAGATTTGCAAGCCCTAACCTCTCAAAAATTTTTTCGAATTTCCGCGCCTTGCTCTTACTTTTATTACAAGCAAAATAACAACAATGAAATATAACACCCCAGATATAGGTATACCACCAATTTCAATAATTTTTGCGACTAATTGTACTGAAGTACTACAAGATCTAGTATAGTCATAACTCCAAGACCATTCTTCCGGAATATAAATAATACTAGACCAAGGAGATGCTTGTGCTATAGCAAATAAAGCAAACCATATTAGAACTATACCATACCAAACCTTAAAGGACCAGTTCAATTGGAAAAAAACACGATGAAAAAATTATATATTCGGAAAGTTCATGAAAAATGGAGCATTTTTTGTTTTTACGTCATGTTTTGAATCGTTGTAGTTTTTGAGATAATTGCGTTTGAAGTTAGCGAGTTTTGAAATCTGTGTATTACAACGAAAACATGAACGCAGTGAAAATTCGTCCCTGAATCAATAAAAGTATTGACTTGAAAATTTTAAAAAAATTTTCTTTTTTTATTGACTTACGAAAACTGCCAAAAAATTGAATTTTCGAGTCAATACACAACTTTTATTGATTCAGGAACGAATTTTCACTGCGTTTATGTTTTCGTTGTAATACACAGATTTCAAAACTCGCCAACTTCAAACTCAATTATCTCAGAAACTACAACGATTCAGAACATGCCATAAAAACAAAAATGCTCTATTTTTCATGAACTTTCCGAATATATAATTTGTTCATAGTGTTTTTTTCGAACGGACTGGTTCTTTAAATTATGACTTTTAAATTTTTATGCAACAGTATTAACTACCTTCATCCCTTTTGGAGAGAACAAAATATCATCTAGCCTAGGTGAAGTTATTTGAATAAATCGATTAAACGCTAATATTACTAGCACTATAGCATAAGATACATAACTTGGTGTGACTATTACGCCGAGTGACTAAATGATAAATACTTAATTTTTGTTTTGAGGGGAGGGGTATTTTTTTGGCGCGCCGACAGTTGCGGACCCGACATTTGTGGATTGTATCGGGCTTTTAATCTACTTTGTCTAGTAGAAATCCAAATTCTTCTCGACTATTTTCCAATTAAAATTACTTCGGGTAACCGGGAATTTTATGCGCATTTAACAGATTGGACCGAAACTACCTTTTCGAATTACTCGAATTCATCCATAATAAGAAAACGATCTCTACTATATGTTTGTTTGGTAATTTATCAAATATCTGTTTTTTAATACAAATTGTTAAAGGGGGGTATCGATTGCGACCCTATTTCCGAAAAAACTTTTTTGCCAAAGTTTTGCAAGAAAGATCCCTCTAGGGGTAATTTTGTGCGAGAAATCAATTGCGCGCATTCCAAAAGAGAGAAAACGCTTCTAAAACCCTCATACGGCAAAATTTTATTCAGAATCTTCCTCTTCACTATCACTAAATACTAAAATTTGTTCTATACCACCTTGGTCGTTTAAATATTTTTATGTGGTTTATGTTTACCTTAGCAAACCAATAAGCTCCTGTCGATTGAAAAATATTAAAAAATCCAGTAATAAAATGTACTACTAGCTGGGAAATATCAAAAACGCTCATAAGCATCATGAATTTATACGCATTTAAACGATATAACTCTTTATCGCAGTATATTGTCTAAATTTTATTTGGCATAAATGACGCTTTTTGGCACACAAATGTTTTATGTAGGATCTGAACAGCCCCAAAAAACCTACTCTTAAAACGATAACATTTGGTATAATACACAAAATCGCTGAAATTGACATTCCTACTCCAACAATAATATCATCAGACGTAGAGTTTGCCATTGAGTATTAGTTTACATGTGGCACATAATTTCACAATTTTCCGAGAGAGCAAAAAGTCAATTATAAATTGAAAATCGCAATTGCTTATAATTTCTTAGAACTAAATTTATTTCATTATGATATGAGGTGCCTATTTAGAGTTATAATTTGCTTATTCCTTTTTTATGACTTCATTATTATTAATGCTAATGTTGGTTCTCTGGTTTTTGACTTACGAATTTGGAACAAACAATTTTTCACTCAGACTAAATATTCAGAATTTTGAAAAACAAATTTTTACTAAACGATTTTTGATAAAACAAATTTTCATCCAATCGCTCTAAAGACATCACCTTGTCGGTTGTTTTTATGCGTTTTTAAACGCCATTTTCCCGCAATAAAAATATTTTTCAACACGCTGAAAATTTTCTAGGCTGCTTTTAACACATTTTATCGTAATAAAAAGCATATAACAATTGAAATCATAAACAGTAAATAACAATATAATATATATTTGAAGGGTGATTGTACGCTTGGGTTACTTGTACCATCGACACGTCACCTGATTTTACCTTTACACTCTATAGAAATCTTCTCGCAATAAAATGTCTTATAATCAATTTGATGGCTCGACATATCCATCATGAAAGATTTTAGACTTCTTTTTATGCTTAGAATGGAATTGAATAGCCTGGAGAGGTCTCATTTTACGAGTTGAAATCAGAAGTTCAATAAATGGTAAAACTTCACCACCAAATGTTCAAGTTAAAAAACGATAAGAAACAAAAAAGAGCGAGAATAGCACAAAAAAGATAATGGAAATTTGTCTAAGTGTTTAAAAAAATTTTATCACAGGAAAGTGACGTTTAGAAACGCATAAAAACAACTGACAAAGTGAGGTTTTTAGAGCGAATTGATGCAAATTCGTTTTTTTCAAAAATCGTTGGTGAAAACTCGTTTTTTCAAAACTCTAAGTGTAAAATTGTTTGTTCAAAATTCATTAGTGAAAAATCATAGACCCCTAATGTTAAGAGCGGGTTCGGGAGCTACGCACAAGAGGGGAGGATCACCCAAGTGAAAATTTTTTTCTGGAAATGATCCCTCTAGGGATAAAAACATGCGGGAAATCCGAATTTGACATTTTCGAAACGAAAAAATGCTTCTCTGATTCAGGGAAGACGTATTGTGTATTGAAGCGAATGCGATTATTGCAATACCGTTTCCCCGTACATGTGGTCTAGCTACGCTACTGCTCAAAACATTTTTTGTCAAAAAAATTCAATTCTTCAAAAAATTTTTATTTCATCACAAAAATCAATAACAATAATTAACAATCACACGTAATAAAGCAAAACAAGTAATGGTATAAACAATGAAAATTAATTTAAAATTTCTGATTCTTCATCTAGCAAAAATTCAAATTCCATAAATTCAGCCATCTCATCGGGTTGTAAAATGTCCATTTCTCCGGCTTCCAATTCCATCACTTCCATTGCTTCATGAACTGGACTAGATTCTGACGTGGAAGCTGCACGTTCAACTAGAGATGGATCTTCTTCTCAAAAAACAAATCATAAGAAAAAAATTAACCTATCGCCAAATTTTTTTGTCTTAATTCACCGGAAACTGGGAGATTTCGGCTTCTCAATCCCTAATCTAATTCAATGCAAATTCTTCGAGATCTTGGTTGCTTTTTCAAACGTATTCGCTTAGTATCTCTCCCTTCTTCAACAGCTTGGATGATTTTCTCTCGCTCTTTTAAAATTCCAATAATGGTCGCTTTAGGTATTCCCCGATTCTTGGATAAACCACTTTTGCTGATAGTTTCGGATTCTCTTATGATTTTCAATTTCTCCTCCAATGAAATACTTTTGCGCGATGTCGGTATTTTTAAAACTATAAATGTGTGTATAAATTGCAAAAATAAATTTAAGAATAAGAAGATGCAAAATGACAGATACAAAGAAAAAAAAAAATATATAATGTTGCTAAAATATTAATAAATTTCTTGGTATCTGGCTTTCTGTCGAACTTATCAAAGAGCAAAAACTTAGTAAAGTGGTTCACTTTACTAAGTTTTTGCTCTTTGATAAGTTCGACAGAAAGCCAGATACAAAGAAATTTATTAATATTTTTTCTTTGTATCTGGCATTCTGTTGAGCTTATCAAAGAGCAAAAACTTAGTAAGGTGAAGTTGATTAAAATTTTTTCGTACCAATAAACGGATTTTATTGATAATCAGGCAGCGGGAATATTCTCGCAACTTTCCCAAATTCCCGGGAATATTCGTGCAACCCTGGATGTAGATCTCCCAAGCATCTTCTTTCACTATAGGCCCTTTAACATATGTTTGGGGTGTAATAATTGTTTAAAATTTATTAATACTAACTACATCCTTTTATAAAAAAAAAGTTAAAATTTTATATAAAAAAAGAAAAATTTATACAGTCAAACCTCTATATACCATATTTCCTCTAAAATAAGACCCGGGTCTTATTTTTTCCAGTCCCCTCCAAGGAGAGCGTTATTTTGGATTTTTTCTTTTTTTTGGCGTTATAAATCCCTTGTGAGGGGGTCTTATTTTAGAGAAAATACGGTATGCATAAAATTTTCGACATGTAGTCGTGGTTGTCCTTACTTGAAACTATCTCGAATGAATTTCTGAGACCCGATTCCCTACTGAAAAATACTGCGTCGAGAAAGTCCTTTTCTACCAAGATAAATGCAAAAAAGACCGCGCCAGATATCATGAAAACATCTAATAAAAGAATTAGGTCCAATAACAACGTGTTTACTCTAATAAAGGCAATGTTTTCGCAAATATAAATAGCTTGAATGTGGTTTTATTAACTTGAATGTGGTTTAATTAAGGTGTCCCATAAAAGCGTGTTTTTTACAATCTAAAAAGTAACATATTATTCATGTAAATCTGGTCTTTGATTTCCATTCGCTTTGTCAATTCCAAATTCAGACATAAATTGCCCGATTCGATAACAATCTCCTTCACAAGAATTATCCAATTTTCAATAATTTTATCTGGGGGACTTTTACGCCCTCGCATATGTGCAACAACATTTGCGCACCTTACTTTTGAGCACTTGATTTTTGACAAACAAAAGCAAACGGTTCTCCCATATATTTTTTGCCATAGGGGCCATCCATAAATTACGTTTCCAAAAATGTAATTTTTTAGACCTCCCCTCTTCCCCCACCGTTTTCAACCTTAACTTTTTGGTTACTCCTGGAAACGTAACTTTTTGTTTTACCCCCTCCCCCCGAAATTTGCCCAGATGCCAACTTTACCATTTGCCCCCCTCCGAGCCGAGAATTCAAATTATAGTAATACAGCTGGTCTAAATATTGATCCAACGGCTAACGATCATGCTTATTACTTTGGAGTTTCCATAACAACATGGTATCAAAGTGGCTGTAATAATAGTGTAGTTTATATAAGTGATGGTTATTTAGCGTATTGGTGTTTTATTAAATAATGGTTTATAATAACAATAAAGTTTAATACTGACTTTACATCCGTTCGACCAGCGCCGTAATTTTGGTCCAGATTTGGGGGAGGAACTTTTGAAAAATTCAGGTTTATGGCGGGGGAGGGGAAGTTTTGTGAAATTTTCAGGTTTAGTGGAGGAAGATTCTCCTCCTCCACAATTACAGCGCTGCGTCCGACTGTTAAAAAATCCTCCACCGCTACCCTTTTCGACTCCCCCTCTTCTCAGAGCGGATGAACCTCACCTAGAAGGGATGGGATGAGGAGTTGTACACCCCTCAAAAATTGAGCAAAAATGTAACCATAGATGATTTTGGGTCCATTCTTATGTGGTACACCCACCGAAAAGATCCTGTAAGCACTCCTATGCCCCATGTAGCATTAAATTTTACAAACAAAAAATTTATAAATCATTTTCTCGTAATAATAATTTTTGCTGTTTGCTTCGTTCTTACATAAAATACTGCAGCTTGTACATTTTGACTTAATCTACGAAGTTTATTATTTTCAATTCGAGTAAAGTTGGATGGAGTTGGGTTGATATTGTGTTTAGTTCGAAAGATTTTTTGCATGATGACCATACGATAGGGCTTGACGAAATATATTGTTAGAGTGCAACTAACAATAGGGAATAGTGAAAAGAAAATGGTAAAAAGTACAGTTGTATAAGCTAATGTTATATTCAAAAACATTGCAGTAATTATGTACGTTAGAGGTAGTAACATGGTTAGTAATGGGGATAGTGCCTAAAATTTGAATACTGATTAAAACTGTTGAGTCCTAAGCATACATAAGCAGCACCCCAGGTGGAATTTTCAAAAAACCCACAACCCTTATTTGGTCCCCTCCCGATGGGGTCGAAAAGTTGGCGAAAAGATTGACAAATTTAAAAAATATTCTTTTTTTTCAAAGATAAATATGCTGTTCCAAGCAGCCTACTTTTCGACTATTAATCCTCAATTTGTCGGCCTTCCAACCCACATTCTACGCCCCCCCCCCCCCAACCCGACCCACAACCCTCCCTTGATCCTGACCCACACCCCCAGGTGAAAAATCTGGGGTCACCTGGGTCTTCCCATGTATGGTCCTCAGACATTATCTTACTTGGCAAACTAAAGCTTTTGAAATCTCCAGTTGTCCTTTTCTTGTTTTGCCATAAGCAAATTTCTTAGTTTCATTAAAATAATGTTGTATTTTTATACTACACCAAATGGCAATTCCATAACTAATCGACATAATTATAAAAACCACTGCCAAAACGATTTTTACCATCACGCGATCCTTTAAAAGAAACATTGTTTTAAAAAACTTTTTAGTTAATTTGCTGAATCCAACAAAAAATGGCAACTTTTTTAGTCGCTGTTGCGGTTGGTACTACTTCAAGGTCGAAATTAGAGACAGGTCGTTCAGTGACCACCATGGTGTAGTGGCCCGGTGTGCTGCCAAGCAGTTTGACATCACCGGCACTACCAAGGTTCGGTTTCACCTTGCGCCTAAAACATTTTGCATGATTCATTGATCGATTGGGTAACATAACAGTTGATAAGACTTTGAGGTAGGATCAGGGGTGTCCAATAACGTCGACGGAAAGTTTAAATTTTTGAATAGCGACGTTGAAACGTCGGCAATATCAACGTTTTGAACGTCGAACGTTTCAAACGTTGACGGCTCAGTCCTTGTCTCACAAGCTGCGCGCAGCTGCTGTTTAGTCTACGCAGCAGCTGATTGGGCCACGCAGCAGATGCGCCGCAGCTCGTATGAAATCACGCAGCAGGAGTATTTTCCACATAGTAACCTTTTTTCATACTGCACGCAATAAATTAACTGTGTGGAAATACTCCTACTAAGTGATTTCATACGAGAAGCGGCGCAGCTGCTGCGTGGGCCAAACATCAGCTGCACGTAGCTGCTGTCTGAGGCAAGGACTGGTCCGACATCTCCGACGTTTGTGCCTTTTAATAAATAACAACGATTAACGTTTTTCGAATGTCGACGTTTGAAACATCGATATTGCTGACGTTTGAAATGCCCGACGTTTGGACGTCGATATTTCCGACGTTTGTGACGTCGTTGCATCTAACCGGCGTCGGCAAACGTCGTTGGACACCACTGGGTAGGATACCGATAATATTAATGATCATCCAAAACTTACAATATATGCCCGTATACCTATTAAAACAGTAGTACCATTGGCTGTAAATCCTGCTAAATATTGAATTTCGATATTTGCAGCGACAAGGTCTTCATTTCTTGGATAGAATGCCAAAAAGCACAAAATTGTATATAAAAAGACAATAACTGCAGGAATTAATATAAATAATGGGTAATATTTTAAATTTTTATAATCTCTAAAAACTTATATGCTATTAGGGTTTTAAAGGTACAGTCGTTACGCTGGACCTTACACCCCATACAAAATCGACTAGTCGCGCCTAGAACTGCCTTTCATGCTTGGGCTCTCCTTGCTCCAAATTGAAAATTACCTAATTGTCCATACCCTCAGAAAATTGGCCACTTCTGTCGGAAGTCTAGCATCCCAAATCCATTAGACTTTTGAGCTATCCTTTGAGAGCTAGTTTGCTAGTTCCGAAAAACGTAAAAATTTTCCCCTTTGTTTCCTTATGTTGTTTCCCAATTTATTTCCACATTTTTTGACCTCCCACCCCAAATTTTTTTCCTTTCTATAGGCCTGATAATAGGATAACAGGCTCACTAGCACATGAACCTGGTTATATTCTCGGTGGAGTCACATTCCATTGTCTTTGTACAAGAAAGGACGGCCTAAGAATCGACGGTTTTCTCATACAAATCCGAAAATTTTTCGATTCTCGCTTCAATACACCCATTATCTTCCCTGAATCAGGGTCAAGGAAGCGTTTTCACGCTTTGGGAATGCGCGCAATCGATTTTTCGCATAAAATTACCTCTAGAAAAGTCATTTTTGCAAAAATTAAAAAATTTTTCTTGCAAAAAATTGCTCGAAACATCGCAAAAATCTGGTTTTTTTTGGCCACCCTGTAATGCTCTTTAGCCGGGCGACCGGTCCTTATCCCCCACCTTCATATATAATTGTTAGCAGCCATAATTCATGGTTGGATATATTTCCTATGGGGCAGTTTCTTTCTCGTGTTTTATCAAAAATTTACTTGACAAGGACTAAATATCTGTATATAAATTGAGTGGGTATACATGGTATCAGTAAAGTGAACCCATATATCCAAACAATGCATAGCCCAAATCTCAAATAGAAGGATTCTTGAGCAAAGATGCTATTAGGAATAATATATGCAGAACCATTTTCGACGGCTATGATCTAAAAAACTTCATATAATTTTTGAAATCCCACATTTTATGGTTTGCATTTGAAATGTATTGATTGGGAGGGAGATTATCCCCCTAAAATTTGCAAAAGGCGAAAATTCTAAGGACCCACATTATTGATTAGCACACCTCTGAAATAAATCTGGGTACATTACTGCTCGAGGCCTGCACTCAAATCCTACTACAAAGCTCGTATGTCTTCAAGGGTGTGAGTTTATGGTACCATTTGACGACAATAATATTTATTTTTTAACTACAGTCGACCCTATAAAACGTCACTCTGGGGACAAGGAAAAAGTGGCGTCTTATCGAGAGTGACGACTTATCGAGGTGATTTTACACCAAAAAATGTTCGCAGGGACCAGACCCAGGGGTGTCGTCTTATCGGGGACGATGTTTTATCGCAGTGATTGAAGGTCGTATTATCGAGTGTCTACTGTATATAAAAAACTAACTGGTTCGGAAATAAGGATTGACACAGTTCCAATAAAATCGACTGCACAACCCTGTAATAAAACTCGACTAAGTGGCTTCATTTCAATTGGCGTATTTTTAATAATTAAATAGACTAACAATATACACATAAACATTCCTGTTATTGAAAAAGTAGTAGTTAAAATACAGTGAATCTCGAAAAGAGACAGTTCCATAGTCTATGGATGATTATTCGTCCAAATAAAGTTGTGACAATATTTTTTGATCAATAATTTAGTGACTCTTTTATAGTCAAAAAATTTTTGTCCGCTAGAAAAACGTATACGATAAAAACTAGATTATTGAACGCAAATTATTTTACCAGGTGCTTTTGTTGTAAATACATTTGGCTACGAAGTGGGTTAGGAGGTATGTAGTAAGCCCACATGAAAGACTCTATCCAATTTTTTACACCTGTTTCGAACAGGAAAATTTAATTTAAGAGGCAAAAATTGCACAGGGGTGGGGCTACGTCAAAAAGTGTTGCTGCAAACTTGTAGTATAGATTATTTTTAATTACTTCCTGCAAACTTGTAGGATAGATAATTACAATAAATGATTAATAAAAACGTACAAGTTAGGTACCGTACCTTTTAACTTCTCGAGAAATCGTGGATCAAATTTCTCAAAAATCGCTTTTATTGTTAAGGTCATAACTTTTTGTTCTACTGAACCGTTTTCTACAATTTAAAGCACGTTTTTATCGCCATTCGTTCCCCTTTACAATGACACCTCGACTATGACATAAGTCTTTATAGTTTTTGAACAAAGTGAATTTCTTTCCAAAGAGAGCGATTTTTGACCCCTCAAAAATTCACTTTTTGGGCTCCAGCTCGAAATTTTTTCTGAGAGAGGTATTGAGCCGCACATAAAAAGAAACTAGACTTCCTGGCCAACATCCCTGACCAGGTCCGTTTTCAGAAGTCGAATCACAAAAATGTAAAAATCACTATCAAAGTACGCATGATAATAATCTTTTGTATCAAAAATAGTCATTTTTAGAAAAATTTTTTTTCCAATCCATATGTAAATGACACCCTCCCTTTAAGGCTAACATACCTTTAGAATATCACACTCAACTTCATATCTCTTCACGAATTGCATCCCTCTAATATTATTATCCAGACACCTTTGAATCCCAAAACAATTTTCGGAATAGGTAGCTCCAATCAAGGGTAGTACTCGTGTTCTAACAAAATTATCAGAATAGGCATAAGGACCATTTTGGTCGGGTATAGGTAGTGGACAATTATAATTTTCAATACATTTGTACTACAAGATGAGTAATAACTCAAATTTCGAATGCACTAGCTAAGGACCATGTTAAAAATGTGCATAAAAAATATGAGATAGGATAAAAGTTTCATGTAGAAACATTCGACTAAGGGCCTAAAATTCATTCGTATTTTGACAAACTCCAAATCTTATATAGTCAAGGATAGACTTTGGACTCAAAATAATTATTTTTCTAGACTCAAGAAGTAAAAAATTCAAAAATTTTAAAATTTATACCCATCTTGCACAAATAAACAAATTACAAAAAAGACTATTTTTCTATCTATCATAAAAAAACTCGATTTTTGTTTTTAGTGGATTATTTGGATTCATGTCCGCTTGTATAAAAACCGTAATGTTTATATATAAAAAATGAAATGAAAATGACAATTTTAGGATTAGGTATAAGCATAAAAATCAGGGACATGGTGTCCGGAATCCAATGGGTAATGTCCCCCCTTTTCGTCCAAAAAATTGTGGATAAAGTGAATGTCAAAGAAAAATTTTTGACCTTTTTGTAGGGGACCTCCTCATTGGAGACTCCCTCCCTCTGCTTGCCCACCTATGATGGAAACACTATTTTTTATAATAATAAAAAATAAGTTATTATGAACACAAAATAAAAGCTCAAGAAAGTATTGTGAGAATGGGAAACTGGTTCTGGTTTTGGGGGCCCAACTTTTGACCTCCCTGGACTAACTTTTCGGGGCTACTCAAAAAAATTTTCTCCACCATGTCCCCCTCAAAACCATGGGCAATTTACCAGAAATAATAAAAAAAAATTTTGCCCAACTCCTGAGGAAATGTTTTTAACACAAAGAATTCCTAGTGGCACCATTGCCCAACATTGAAGCCTCCCCCTCACAAATTTAGAATCATGACGACTCTGGATCAGGAAAAGAGATTAATAAGTGAACGTAAGTTTGCAAGCTAAACACAAGCTAACAGTTCGTCATTTTCTTCTTTAATCGAAGATAAATAAAGTTCCTGGTTGCGTTCAGCTTCTTTCTTGGTTTCTAAAATTTAACAAAATGCTATCAAGACAATAAAAGAGTACCTTCAGACCCCGGAACAGTAAACTCAACTTTTGGACAAACAACTTGTACACAAGGTGGGCCAAACTCAATATCTCCAGATTCTCCCACCTGACATTCTTGCAAGGATTTTGAACGATCACTAAAAAAATTTTCAAAAATATGCTCAGAATTACCCAGAATAGATTTTTCCATGTCATTTTCTGCCGATCTCCGGGTGGGTATGAAACTTCTTTTTTCGAAGTCGGAGGGCTGACATTGTTTTATAAAGTGATTTACATGAGCCTTTTGGAGATTCATATTGTGGATGAGGGACCATTTTGACTTCTTTTTCTTCCTCATCTTTGTTTTCTCTAAATAACGAATATAAGATGAATGTTTAGTCACTAGGATAAGAAACATCGAAAAACTTGATTATGATGCTTGAAGAAGGTAGTGTTGGGGTAGATAAATATATGTATTAGGGGTATCAAAAATTTTGAAAAATACCTACTTCTTTTGAGCTGCCGATCCTATCAACGGATTAATTGGCACCTTGGCCGACTCTTCCGTATATAAAGGCTTCTTATGGACTTTGAAAGTATCTGGCATTTGTTTAGGTAATTGGCCATAGGCATCATCTACGATTGACAACCCTATCTAAAATGGGATCACAGGTACGCAAAGGAGAGGGGAGGCTCCCCCTAACTCACTCCTTCATTGGGCTAAAACTGACAAGGGACACTCACCAAGTGATAGTCCCAGATTTGAACGAAGTCAACGTAAACTGATTCTATAGGCCCTAGTAGTTACGGCAACATAAAAATTAGAGTTCCCTAGTTCAATTTTTGGGGGTAAAAATCGAACTAGGGAACTCTAATTTTGATGTTTTCGTAACTACTATAGAATCAGTTTACGTTGACTTCGTTCAAATCTGGGACTATCACTTGGTGAGTGTCCCTTGTGCTTTTTGGGGGGGACCTCATCATCGGAGGCTCTCTCCCTCCCCCTGCTGCCCACCTATGAGTGAGATATAAGAAGAAAATAACAAATTTTCAAACCGAAATGTTCCGATCAATGATGTAATTGCTCTCAAAATCATCGTCATCTTCGCCCAATGGGTTTAGTAAAGCCTCGGCCACCTTGAGCCATCCGACATAGAAGATGAATTGGAACATTGTCATGAATGGAATGTAGAAGTCGACCTAAAAATTCCAATGCTAAATCAAACGTGAGCAGTGAAACGGAATTCCGATCACCCACAAATTTGGGGGTCACCTCTGCCCGAAAAATCGACCCGACATAGAAACAATGCCATATTTTCGAACTTGTTTCAATTTTTTCAAAAAATTGGCAAAAATGAGTAATTTTTAACTACTTATGACCCCTGATGGTTCAGTGGTTAAACGTTTGCTTTCAGAGTTGATTGTGCCAGGTTCGACTCCCGCCGCGAGCTTAATTTTTTTCACCTTTTCAATTTTTGTTTTAATCATATCTCGAAAACTGCCCTAAAAGGACCACTAAAATTTTGGCCATAGCTTCTACTAATTTTTAGCTACCGTTTGAGCTATGTTTCATCAAAAATGGAGGCGGGCAAGCTGGGACCATCCCTTGTAAGCCTAAGCCAAAGACATTACAATTATATGCCACCCATGTACTTTGCCATTAACTTAGAGTCAGTTATCATACAATTTTTTGGGAATTTTTTACTCCCTTTCCCCCCCCCCCCCCCCCCCCCCATTGTCATCAAAAATAGCCTGGCGTCATCGAGTTTTATTGAGAAGACCTTACCTCCGACCCTCCCTCCCCCAACATGATGACTTAATATGTGAACGATTCTTACTGGATTAGGATGATTTAGAGTTGGATGAATCAAATACTGTCTTGAAACAACAGAGATCAAGAAATAGAATCGTATTGCCAAAGCAACTGTTTGAGGATACGCAAGTGGTACTGGCACCTAAAATTGATCTTCTATCTTTTTTAGCTCTAACTTACATAATCAAAGTTACACAGGTTTTGGAGATGATTCCGATAAATTGAGACCTCCTAAACAATTTGAATAAAATTTAGACTGGCGGGATACGTACACTAGTAATCATACTGCCATCTTCAAGCTTTCCTTGCTTTTTGAGATCATTGACCAACATCAAAGCCCATTGGATAGGCATCCAATATTTTGGGTGGGGACTTTTAATTGAATCCAATTGGTTTTTTCATGGGGTAGCAAGAATCCTACAAATTGAACAAAATTTTTTATTTAAAAATTACTTGCCTGCGGCAATAACAGCATCCAAATTCGGAAACCTTTTTCTAACCCTCATACTAATGTCTCTCAACACTAAAACTTGAGTGAGGCAAAGATATCGTATGAGATTTCGCCTGCACATTCTTGTATCTTCATCGGTTCCAATCACTGATGTGGATACATAAAGGGCAACACTAGAATATGATTTTGTTTTGTAATACCAGGAAAATTTGTACGTGTCAACAAATCCGATGTTACCGAAAATATTTTTCCACCAGTCAACAACTGTGGCCACAAAGAAGCCCAACATCAGCATGAGTGGGAAGTAGTCAAGCCGTTTGTCGCAAAATTCGGAGAATAGTTCGAATTTTCTAAAAGTGTATGTGAGAAGTTTTGTCTTTATCCGGGAAAGGAAGAAACCGAAAAGTATGACCTAAAGCTAGACTGGATAACCCTCTTTTTTTTGAAAGAGGGTTATTTTTTTTTGACGCTTCGGGAATGCGCGCAATCGATTTTTCGCATAAAATTACCCCTAGAAAAGTCATTTTTGCAAAAATTAAAAAAAAAATTTTTTTTTGCAAAAAATTGCTCGAAAAATCGCAAAAATCCAGTTTTTTTGGCCACCCTGTATATTAGAGCTTATAGTTCATAAACAAAGAATTGCCTAACATCCGACTTCTATCTTATTGAATTGTATAACATTCATTTTATCCTCGAAATTTTATATCTTCAAACTTTACATAGATGTTTGCTTACTAGAGCTTTTAGTATCAGAAATAAAAAATGTACAGCATCCGGCTTGCTGGTTTATACCTTATGATAGGAGTAGGTAGTCTTGCGAATTTGAATGCGATATTAATTAAAGTACACGTAAGTACAGCCTGTTACAATGAAATAAAAATTAATTAAAGTATTTTATTATTAATTAAAATTCATCACAAATTGAATTTAGTTTCTCTGTCAGCTGAGACTCATTTGCTAACTGTCGCATTGAAATTGTCGAAAAATAAATTTTAAGATGAACTTTTTGTTGTTTGATCATACTTCGTATGATCGATTGTATAATTGCTCGATCTTGAGTGAAGATGTCTGGGAAGCTAAAAAGAACTCAAGTATATTTGGAGCAATACATATCTTCTTAGCGACTATCTACCAGGTATAGCGGCTTAAATATCCCCCCTCCACCTCTTCATCCAAGATAGGCAAATTAATTGGGGACCACAGTTGCACAACCCCGGTAAAATTCGACCGGGGGGGATAGGTCATGGGGTAGGAAGGGGGTGGGTCATGGGGTGGGGAGGGAGCACAAAAAACATAAGGGTCCTCCCTATGTTTTTTTCGAAAATTTTGGAAAAATTGGACCAACCGCGTAAATGGGGGCCCTCACCCCCCATAGTTGGACACTTATGGGAGAGGGTAGGTCATGGGGTAGAAAGGGGTGGGTCATCGATCCCTTCGGGACCACATTCTAAAAAAAAAGTCGCCAAATTGCGGGGGTGGGTGGGTCATAAAAACAAAAATTTTGGACCGGGGTCTGTGCAACTATGTTGGGGACCCATCCTTCCCTCTCCCAGCTCCTGGTCAGGGCGTAACTGGGAAGTAAAAAGTGGAGCCGGTGTCCGAAAATTTTAGAAAATTATGCAAATTTTTGGGTTTACCCACCTAATTTTGAGCTTGTTTGGAAGAGTGCACCCCTTGCCGACCATCCATCCACGTCTTTTGGACCGTTCCCCTCGCAAATCGTCCACGAAGTGGATGAGTAAAAAGAGTAATATTTTAGACGCAAAAAAATTTTTACACTTTTTTGCGATTTTCACTAAAATTTGTAAAAAAGAAAAACAGTTTTTGATCTAAAAAATATATTTCAAAAAGCGCCTAAAAACGGACTTTTTTTAAAGGACCCCCCCCCCAGCCTCGGACCCCCTTACACCTTTTGTCGGTACCTTAAAAACTGGCATTATGTGGATATTTAAAAGAAGAAAAGTAAACAGCCTATTTGTACCCTTTTTTTGGCCCGCACGTGCTTTGATTGACCCCTTATGCTTACGACCCTCCCCGAAACATCGCAAAGAAATATTAGGTTGGTGCAAAAGTCCTTTCGGGATTTCTCTCAACAGGTGATCTCCCAGAGCAACTTGGGGTCGACCATGCTACAGTGGTTAGACATTTCCAGGCCTTAGGTTATGGAAACAAATTTGGTGCTTGGGTACTCCATGAGCTCACAGAAGCCAACAGATGGCAAGGCTCTAGCAAAATTGGAAACGACGAAAACGCAAAATTGGAAATGCAATGCAAAAGGTCTTTTCACTAAGTTTTTGCTCTTTGATAAGCTCGACAGAAAGCCAGACAACAAAGAAATTTAAAAAAAATTTCTTTGTTGTCTGTCTTTCTGTCGAACTTATCAAAGAAAAAAAACTTAGTGAAAAGACCGTTTGCATTGCGTTTCCAATTTTCCGCTGTTGTAACTTTTTTGCGTTTCCAATTTTGCTAAAGCCGATGGCCATCTCATCGTCTCTATATTTTAGGTACTGTATTTAATTTTTCTTCCTATAATGTTAAAAGAGAAATACTGGCAACATTCTTGCTATAGAATAATGTTCATATTGGGTGTTTATGATGTGGGTGCTACCATTAGTGGAGGAACCATTTGTGGAATTTTTTCAGTACGCGGAGATATCTTGTGCACTAACAAACTTTGGATTTTTATCGACGGATGTTTTCTATCATGTAAAACAGTATTTTTAGAGTCAATAAAAAGCCCTGTTTAGCATTATGGATTGGTGCTTGCATGACAGGCCTTGTTTTGCTCATCAATCGAGCATTGGACTTGATTAATAAATATTATGCCGATATGCTATTCGCTGGACGCCGCACATACATCTGGTTGATCTTCCCATTTTTGTTATTTTTATATGTGTGCTTGTTCACAAAACCCTTTATATTCAACTCCATTCTTGATGCATCGTTTACGAACCCATTTCTAGGCATTCCAGAAGCCCATATAAATGGAAGAGATGTATTTTAGAAAACATTTTTAATTAGCAGAATTTCTTTTTAGTACGTAGTTCCTATTGTAACCTTACTTAACCTTATAGTAGCTGTTGCATACCCCTCGATGTATTTAATTTTCTGTTTAACATTGTGGATTAAAACCAGGGGTATTCAAACAAGTGGAATTGTTAGTTCATTGCAAAAACAGGTACATAAAAATGGCTAAATTAGTTGTGCTCACTTTGTCAGAAATGCCTCAAATTTTGCCTTTGGTGGAGGAAGGGTGCATGCAGTGACATCCAGGCTAGCGGAGGTAGAAGGAGGCAGTGTTCAAAGACCCCACCTCAAAATTTCGAGCCTCTGCTAGTTCAGTTTTATCGCAGCGAATTCATTTTTTACGCAAAAATTGGCTGACTTTTTTCCTATTCTGAACATTTTTGATAAAAAAAAGTGGTATCATCCAGGCTAGGGGAGTGGCAGGGGGGGGGACATGCAATGGCGTATGCAGAGCCCCAGGCTAATAGAGTAGGCTAAAAGTGGGTGCATATGTGAATAGGGGTGCCAATTTGCAGGCCCCTCCCCCTATGCACTCAGGCGTGGTCAAGGGGAGGGGTTGGGCCGATTTTCCGGGGGTGGTCAAGTTCTCGACCCCCTACCCACGTCTGCATGCACTAGCCCCCCCCAGCACTGAAAAGAAACATAAGGGAAGACCAAGATGAAAAACTATCGCCGAAGGCGCGATAAATTTTTCGACCCTTTTTATGTGTTTTGTAGATAAAACTTGCCAAAAAATGGCCATTTTTTAGTGAGAGAAAAATTTTTGACTTTTTTCGACTTTTAGTCAAAAAATCGATTTTTTTTACTCTAAAAATCACTTTTTTTGCCCCCGCCTGAAATTGGCGATCCCTCTATTCACCTATGGGTAGTTGGGGATCAACACACAGGCTATGGAGGTGGAGAACACTCTACGAAAACAAGATCATTTTTTCCTTCAAAAAATTTGAAACAGGTTCAATGATACAAGTGCTTATTTGAGATTATACTTCAATCAATTATAATGTCTGCTTTTATATTCGTGACAGCTTGCTGCTATCAGTCCATGCAATATTTTGTTGTGCCAGAATTCTTTTACATAGTTACACATTTTATCTGGATTGCAAGTCATGGTAGGTTTCTTCATGCACAAGCAGGGGGAAGCACTCTAGGCTCAAAAATATATATTTAGGAGCCTCGGTGTTTACCTACATTTTCGTTAACAAATCGATGAGAAAAGAAGCCATATCACTAGTTAAAAAGGTCTTCTCGATAGTAAGAGGCCAAAGTTCTACTCAAGTTACACCCTTGAACCCCGTTGCAGTACATATAAATCCACGTTGGTTTAAAAGTAAACCCAAATCTTTTGCAATCAGATGACAGTTCATTATATTTAGATGCTTAAAAGTAACTCGTTTTGAAAATATTCATACGTTTCTGCTACTATCCAACGAATTGTTCTTCCACTAATGTGGCAATGATGAAGGCAACTCTAATAAAGTTAAATTCAGTGATAAATACTCTGTCTCTTGTGGTAGTAGTTCGGAACAGAGGATCCACTTTTTCAAAAAATTTTTTTAAACACTCCTACTCCCGGTATATGTTCGTGCTATCCCTTCCCCCTCCTCACCAGTGTGCAAAAACTGGCGGGTGAAAGAGCGGATTCTTTCACCCTCTCCTAAAATTTTGGGTCTCTGCTAGTTCAGTTTTTTTGCTGCTAGTTATTGATTTCTAGTTGACCATTTCTAGTGCTAAATTGACCATTTCTAGTGGTCAATTTTGACCATTTCTAGTTGACCATTTCTAGTGCTATATCAAGCCTTTTTGGTCACACATCGCTATTTTTAAGAATAATTGTTCAAAAATAGGCATTTTGGTTAAAAGATGGCAATTTTTAATGAATTTATGGTAAAAAAATGGCATTTTTGGGTAAAAAATTTGCTAGTTCAGTTGCTAATCTCTGCGCGTAGCTAGTTCACCTTCCCCAATTTGGGGGAGGGTTTTTGCACACTTCCCCCCCCCCCCACATGTTTCTTTATGCTTAGATGGAGCACATAAATGGATCCCCTGCTCAGATATGATGTTTATGTTTAACTTTTAAAACATTTGAGCTCTTCAGAATAAATTAAAACTTTTAAATTGTCTTATTCTTCATACATTTTTTTATTCGATCCGTTCTTTCAAGCAAGATAGTTTTATATTTTTTTTTGTGGCATAAAATGTCCCTCCAAATTGCCACAATTTTAATGCTATTTTGCTTTATCTTATGGGTAGAAGGTATTTTTTATGATTATATACCTATGAAATTTACTTGTTTTTAGCATCCTATAGCGGGATTTATACTCCCGTCGCGATTCGACAGTGCATTTTGTGTCGCGCGAAGTGTCGATCGGCACAAAAATGCACTGTCGCGACGTGACGGAAGTATAAATCCCACCTATAACTTTACAAAAGAAGAATGCACTAAAAATGCCATGAAGTTCTGTAAAGAAACGTTTAATTGTCCAGTAAGCATAGGTGTAGCCAAGGGGGGGGAGGGCTTTAGCCCCCCCCCCCCTTGTGTTGGCGAGCAACAGTCACCAATTTCGTCTTCAGGTGACATAGTTTATGTTAAAGTGACAAACATGATATGTGTCATATTTGTCACACCAAACGGGACTAATAATTGACTAAGGCGACAGATTCGGTCACGCTTGTCACCTAAGTGGAACGCTTGTCACCTGAGTGTCACGCTTGTCATCTGAGTGCAACCTAGGTGTCACTTATGTCACCCCATAATGTCACCTAAGGGGTTGGGTATAAAAGAGGCACCAAAGAATAAACGTTCTATAATAATTAAGTTTTTCACATTATAACCCCAGGAACCCCCAGCTATCAGAGGCCGTTTTCCAGCGACAAAACACTCTCCTCCCGTCATCCAAAAATCTAAGAAAAAAGTGCGATTTTTTAAGGAAAAAACGCATTTTTTAACGAAATTTTTCAAAATTTACACGTTTAGCCCCCACCCCCTGTCACCAATTAGCCGCAAAATCCCGGCTACGCCAAAATCCCGGACTGTCGCAAAATCCCGGCTACGCTTATGCCGGCAGTTATTTGCTTCGAAACTACGCATGGACTTGATGGCAAATGCGTAGATTGTCTTGCTTTTGAAGAATGTAAAAAAGAAGCTACAAAGTGCCCTTATGTTTTAGGATTGTTTTTTTACATATTTTCCTTTTTTATTCCATTGTAACAGACTATATGCTCACGTGTACTTTTAATTAATACTTTAATTAATTTTTATTTCATTGTAACAGGCTATACTTACGTGTACTTTAATTAATATCGAATTCAAATTCACAAGACTACCTACTCCTATCATAAGGTATAAACCAGCAAGCCGGATGCTGTACATTTTTTATTTCTGATACTATAAGCTCTAGTAAGCAAACATCTATGTAAAGTTTGAAGATATAAAATTTCGAGGATAAAATGAATGTTATACAATTCAATAAGATAGAAGTCGAATGTTAGGCAATTCTTTGTTTATGAACTGTAAGCTCTAATATAAATGCTCTTCATCTTTGAAAATTTGGGGGATAAAAAATCCCTATATACAAATTTGGATATAGGAAAGTCATAAAATGGATGTTTCGAAACGGGACTATCAAAATGAAAATCGGAATATTCAAAAAGGATTTTCAAAAAAGGATTGTTCAATAAAGTCACTTTTCAGAGCGGTACCATTTTAACATTAGACTACAGAGGACGCATGCTCAGATTCTGACCCAAGATAAGTTTTTTGAGAGCAAACCATAACTTGGCTGGACAACTCGACTTTTCGATCAAAATCGATCCATGGACAACTTGACTAAAATGTTGGAGGGATAGTGCATAAGTGCCATAAAAGTTGTTTGAAACGATTTACCAAACAGTAGAAAATTTACAAGTTTACGAACAAGTTTCCTTTTTGAAGGACTGGGAAGTCGATTTTTTAAAGTTATGGAGATTTTTATATTTCCAAAAAACCATGCAATTTCATGTTATATTTGAAAAAAATTTTCATTAGACTTCTGGACTAATACATGGAAAAAAGTGAAAAATGCGTGCCTTAAATTTTTTTCACGTAGTTCTTTCAGAATCGTGTTCTCGAGGTCAAAGATAGGTAATTCCACTATTTTTTAGTAATTTTTGATGAAAAAATTTTTTTGAAAATTTCCCACTTTTTTGCTTGGTCTCCCAAGCAAAACAAGGGTAAAAAAATCGAATTTTCAAAAAGTTCTCCAAATCGGCTGATTTTTTGTACCAGGGGGTTTTTCAACATGGAGAACACGAATCCGAAGGAATTTTTTTTATTTTGACCACAGGAAAAGGTTGAATCGGCCAACCAGACACGGGAAAGGGTCGAATAGGCCAACGTGAAAATTGACTGATTCGACCCTTTCCCGTGGTCAAAATAAATTCCTTCGGATTCGTGTTCCCCATGTTGAAGAGCCCCCTGGTATAAAAAGTCAGCCGATTTGAAGAACTTTTTGAAAATTTGATTTTTTTACCCTACGTTTATACCCTTTTTTTGTTTGAGGGGACCAAGCAAGAAAGTGGAAAATTTTCGAAAGTTTTTTCAATTTTTTGACATGAATCGACTTCCTATTGTCTCTGGATGAAAATAAAAAAAGAATTATCGAAAATGAAAAAAGTTATGATCATTTTTTAGAGTAAAAAAATTTGATCCACCCTGTATATTTATTGTGTAAAATAATTTTGGAGAAATAAATTTCTATATGAAGTACCCCAGGATTCATTCAGAGAGCAAAAATTACTTCGAATTAGTTTTTCTCGTGATGACAAACCCCGAAAAACGTCAATTTTATTTATTTGTTTTATTGGAAAAAGTTAAATCATATATAGTCGATCAGAACCTCTTTTTTTTATAGAAATTGATTTAAGCACTTCCACTACGGTTAATAACTTGAAAAATACAATTTTCCATGCTATGTACCAGGTTGTCGATCGTTTCTTGGTCCCAAGCTTGCTAAATTGCGTCTTCTAGCTCTTGTACAGTGTTGTAGCATTTGTTTTCAGCATAAATTCGTCTCACAAGGATTCCCCAGAGATTCTCGATCAAGTTTAAATCAGGAGAGCAAGCAGGCCAACCCAATAAATCGATTTCGTTGCGATTAAACCAAGCTGTAGTTAATCGACTGACGTGGATCAGTGCGTTATCTTGGATAAAAAACGAAGTTTTCATTCGGCTGATGTTGGTAAAATGAACACAGACAGTGCCGGAGGACGCTCACGTAATAAGGTGAATCCATTATGTTCGTTACAAATGCCAATCGAAGGTTTCCAATGGAGCTGAAGGCAGCCCAAGCCATCACGTTACCGCCTCCAAAGTTGTGTCTCGAGAAAACGCGTTTTTCCTTCCTCAGATCATGCCAATAATATCTTGATCCATCTGGTCCGTCAAGATTAAACTTCTTTTCGTCGCTTCAAATCACCTAAACAATGTCAGTGAGCTTTTGCGACCAACTCCCTAAAAGCCCCCAAAAGAACCTACCTTAGACCAATCTCTGTTCATATTCTCTAGCGCAAAATCGAGTCGGCGACGCTTGTGATCATTCATAAGTGCTGGCGCTCGTTTCATTTTGTGGCGAACAAACATGGAATTCTTTGCAATTGCTCGTCGTCGGACACCCTTGGTGCAATAATGCAAAAATCCAAATTTTTTCATTTTCGCTTCAATAACCCATTCTATCCTGGATCATGAAAGCAATTTCAAGGTTTGGCAATGCACTCGATCCGTGACTTAGAAAAACCCTGGGGAAGTCAATTTCGTAAATATTCGACGCAACGCACAAAAGCTAGGAGATTTTTGATCAACCCAATATAACTTCTAATGCTTGGGATTTGCAAATTTTGAGGTCATCTAATTTTTTACTAACAAACCAACATTTTTGACATGCCTAAAAACGGTTTTTAGTCTCAAAGCGTTATTTGACGGAGATAATCCAAAATCAATTTCAACTTTTAAATAACCTGGCGGAACTTTCCGGCTCATCTAATATTATTGACTGGTTTCCATAGCAATACCTTTTGTTGTTGACTTCGAAAAAAATAATACGTTATCTATTTTTTTATTAATGAGATGTTGAGTCCAATCAAAGTAAGTTTTTTTTTCAAAAATTATCTACAAAAAAATATTTTTTATATTATCACAATTGTCATTGGCGTATTCCAACTTATCATTGGTTTAGTTTTTGCTATCCTTGGATCTGGTATATTTTATAGAATTTTTGGAGCGCTTAGCATTATTTCTGGTGGTCTACTATTCTTTATAGTTGTCAAGCATATTTTGAAAGTGTATTTAATTTATTTAATAGCTCAGGTTAGAATGTCTATTTTAACATGTATCATAGCCAATCTTTTCTAGGTAGCTAAAATTATAATTGGTGTAGTGATCATTATTGGAATATTTTCGGCTACTAATGCATCCCATGATCAAAGCAATACTAATAGTAACATTTTGTTTATATAGGAACTTTTGATTAAAGGGTGACTGCTTGCCTTTCTGTACCCTATCCTATCATACCCTAACCTAACATAACCTACCCTCCCCTTCCCCCTCCACCCCTACCCTAACCCTACTCTAATCCTACCCTCCCCTACCTTACCCTACCATACCCTCCCCTACTCTACCTTTACCCTGCCCTAACCTTACTCTAACCCTACCCTCCCCTACCATACCCTTCCCTACCCTACTTACCCTGCCCTAACCCTCCCCTTCCCTCCACTACCCTAACCTTACCCTCCCTTCCCTATCCAAACCCTACTCTACACTGTATGGCATCTTTTTCCTGAGTAGTGGTCCTACAGGATAAATTTCAGGTAACACCTATAATAGTCAGATATATGGCCTATTCCCAGCTAGTGCCACAGCTTGGCTAATAATCATGGGCATCATTTGTGTTCTAGAATTCCTATTAACCATTGTCATTTATTTTATTTATAAACGAGAAAAAAAGTTGTCCCACAATATCGAAAACGAAACAACTGCATATAATGTATCGAATATTCAACACGTCGCTTCAACAAATCCATTTGATCAAAATTAAAATGAGTTGTTTTTTATAATAAAGTTTGAATTGATGTTTGAATAAATTATTATATAATATTGGGTTGTTCGGAAAGTATCTCATCTAGCTTTATTCTACTAAATCTAAATCCAAAAATTCGGTTTAGACAAAAAATTTTAGTATTAGATAAGAGTGTACTGTATTTCCTCTAAAATAGCCCCCGGGGGTTATTTTTTTCAACCCCCCTCGAAATGGAAGGGGTTATTTTAGAGGAAATACGGTATACTGAATACGATCCAATCAGTCTTTTTATCAATAATTCACATTTTCGTGTCAATATCCGGACTTTTTCAAAAAATTGGGCTTTCAAAGGTGTATCTTTATTTTAAACTGTTGGTATTTGGCTATAGAAATCGAATTTCGTTCAAATTTTCGACATTCCTAGGGTTTTTCTAGGCGCTGAACAAGAATCCGCCGTTCTTTTTTGTCCCAGATCTCATAAATACGGTCAAAAATCACTTACAAAGAACATACTCTTTTTGGGGTTTACCCCTCGTAAGGGTACCTTCCAGTGATCAAAATCAAAAAAGTCCTCGGATTCGTGTTCTCCATACCCGAAAATCCCACAAGTATCAAAAATTAGCTCATTTGGAGAACTTTTTGAAAATTCGTATTTTTTACTCCAGGGGGGGGGGGGTAAAAAATACGAATTTTTTTTACCCCATATTTTATAAGTTAGATTCGAAAGCTTCTGTTCAGAAGTCTGTGTGGTGTAGTGGTTGGGTCGATAGGCTATAGCTTGATTGACCGGAGTTCGATCCCCGGCCGAAGATATAATTTTCTGCATTTTTATTTTTTTTAAATTTTCGTATCTCTGTCAAAACAAGCAAACAGCAGCTAATATTTTCACTATAGTTTCTACTATTTTTTGAGCTTGGTTTGGAAAAATTTGGTGATTGACAAGTTGTGGTCATCTCTTGTTAGTCTAATAACATTACTCGTTTATAAAATTTCTAGTTTCCGTCAATTTTTGCCAAAAAAACGCATTTATTAAGCATTAACATCATTTATATTGTTTACATGTATAATTTGAAAAAATAAAAAAAATTTTCACTTATTAAAAAAATTTTCTATTCGCATTTATTAATGCAAGCAATCACGCTCTTCTCCACTAAATTGTCCAGCCAATTCAATAGTTCCAGCATCATAGATTTTCCTAGCCGAACTTCCAGCAGTCACATAGCTTTTAGGGATGGTGATCGAAACTTTGCGTTGGCATGGCTAAAAATGAGTTTTTCCAATATTTAACAACAAACCAGTCAGCCAGAAATTTTTTTGTGGTCACTATCAAAAAAATTTGCCGCCTTGGCGGTAGCCTCCAAATTGGAAGGTGGATAAACAACGTCGTAATTATGGGGGGGGAGGGGACCTGTGGAAAATTTCCCCTCCCAAATCTGGAAAAATTTTAAGAGACACTTTCTTGAGCGTTCAAAGGTCGCCCCTAAACGTTCCGAGCGCGCTTCAAGTTGAATTTATTTAGTGAGATTAATGCATGGGAACATGCATTTGGGACCCGAAATTTTTTTCCTAAAAATGACCCCTATAGGGATAGTTTTATGCGGGGTTTTTCGATTACGCGCATTACCGAAGCGTGAAAATACTTCAATAACCCTGATTCATGGAAAAATTGGGTTTTTGATTCGAAAATGGTCATTTTTTGCATTTTTCTCCTGAATCAGGATCAGGCAAATGTTTTCGCGCTTCGGGAATTCACACAATCGATTTCCCGCATCGAATTACCCCTAATAGAGTCACTTTTATTAAAAAATTTTGGGCCCAAAATTCATGAAAAAATGGTAAAATGATTTTTTGCGCCACCCTGTATATTAAATAAACAACCTTAATTCCATCATTGCAATCGTGATAGATGTTGAATTTCGGGGTGATACGAGAAATTTCATGAGCAGTGCCAGAGATTTCAAAATGTCCTTGGGCATCAGTGCGGCCGGATGCGATTTTGTCATCGAGAGACAAGGCTAAAAAAATTTTTTAATGGTCATCCTTGGCTAGTTCCCTACTGTCATGGTCGTAAAGCTTGACAAGGACTCCTTTTTCTGGTTTTCCGTTACATTTAAGTACACCTTTGACACCAAGTGTTTGGTCAGGGCGCACACTAAGACTAGTAGCGATGGTGGCGGCAACAAGTAGAGTGACAAAAATGAATAACTTAAGCATTTTGATGATACTTTTGTCTAAATAGAAGCGAAAATTGCCTGAATCAGGGAAGCGTTTCATTGTGCGAAAATACTCGCAATCAATTCATCGCATAAAATTAACAAAAAAATTATTTTTAGACAAAAATCCAAAAATAGCTTTCCTGACTCTGAAACAGGGAGTGATGTGATTATTGAAACGAAAATTGCCTGAATCAGGATCAGATAAACTTTTTATGCTTAGAAAAGGTTCGCAATCGATTCATCACATAAAATTACCACAGGAAACTGATTTTAGAACAAAATCAAAAATAGCTTAAATCAAAATAGCTTTCCTGACCCTGAAACAATGAATGATGTGATGTATTAAAACAAAAATTGCCTGATTCAGGGTCAGTGCAAATGACTAAATATAATCCAAATTTTTTCCCTTTTACCAAACGACCTAGGCTCTTTTCAAATCATCTTTTAACAGACTGATAAGATTCTTAGTTCAAAACAAACAAGCTTGTCTGATAAACAAAAAGTTTCTTAAACTAAATGATGATCAGAACTTTAACACAAGCTCTCAAGTTTGTTTATTTCAAGCATTGGCGGACGTATTAGCTCGTCTAAAAGATTTATCACCAGGATAAAAGAGAAAGAAAAAGTTTGGAGGCTTGTGATTCAAAAGATCCAAAAAAGCATCTCAAAAATTACACTCTAAATAATTCAAAGACCATGACTAATTTAAACTTTGATCTAATGCGATATTTTATATTTTAGATCTGATCATATGAAATTTTTAACACATCAAACATTAATTTTAAAGGACCAGGATTACGAAAAAAGTTTTTTTAAATAGCCTATCTTGTAGAGCACAAAATTCTGGGCAACTTTAGTCAATAAAGTTATGTTTGTTGAGCTAAACTGAAGGATTTTTATAACTTTAAACTTTTCCCAAGTATTCGTGCCAAAAACAAAATTCAAATTCATCTAACAAAATTCCATTTTTTACAAAGATACAGGGTGGATCAAAAAATGGATTTTTGTGATTTTTTGGGATCCGAAAATGTATTGTTCTAAAAATAGGGGTAATTTTATACGAGAAATCGATTGTGCGTATCCCCGAACCCTGAAAATGCTTTCCTGACCCTGATTCAGGGAAAAATTGGGTTTTTGAAGCGAAAATTGTCGTTTTTCGCATTTTCAAAAACTCAATTTTTTCTCAGGTTCAGGGAAGCATTTTCAGGCTTCAGGAATTCGCGCAATCGATTCCCTGCATAAAATTACCCGAGAAACATAAAATTACCCTTAGAAAAATAAATTTTCGGGTCCCAAAAAATCACAAAAATCCACTTTTTTGGATTAAAGTTTTATTAAAAAAAACATAGAATACTTTTTTATAACTCTATGAGACAAATAAAATGACACCAAATTTATCCAATTTGAAGAGGGTAGATACTCTCGACCCACAGACCACTCAACCCGGACAACTCAACCCAGGACAATTCAACCCATACAATCAAACAAAAAATCTATAGGACTTTGTTTAGCCTTAGACCCAAACAACTCAACCCACTCTTTGGGTTGAGTTGTCCGGGTTGAGTGGCCCTGGAGCCCAATTTGAACAATATTTTGGGTCATTTGGATGGATGGTTAGCTTATAAACAAATTGGAGAATTACTAGAACTTTATATCCATATGGTTGTAAAGCAATCTGGAAATTTCGTGGGCTCTGAATCTGGTGCAACTACGAATCATGTGGAATCGGAGTTAACTTTATTGTGTCTCATAGATTGCCACAAGAGATAGGCCTATCATTGCTTGAGATAATATTGGTGCCAAAAAAAATATTTGCGATAAAATTTTATTATTATTTCATATCTTCATATACAAAATATGGTACAATCCAATATATATGGCTGTTTATTTTAATCAAAATTGTTGAATTTAAAAACTAACACAAAAAATAATACATTAAAAATAAAAAAATTTATTTGTGCAAGCAATCCCTGGATTCACCAGAAAATTTTCCGGCCAATTCTATCGTACCTGCATCATAGATTTTTCTAGCAACGTCGCTTCGGGTTATGTAGTCTTTGGGGATGTAGATGGAGACTTTGCGTTGGCAAGGCTGAAAATTTTTAAAAGTTCAAGCGGTAAAGAACCCAAAAGGCAGCACTTAATACAGAGTGAGCCAAAAACCGCACTTTTGCGTTTTTTTGGTGACAAATTTTCAAGAAGTTTTTTTCAAAAATCATCTATAAGGGGTATTTTCATGCGATTTTTGAAAATTTTTGGCCAAAAAGCGCAAAAGTACGGTTATTTGGCTCACCCTGTAGAGAGCTAGGATCATTTTTGGTTATTTACGGACGAGGGAAGTAGTATCCATACATTTGCCGGAGAAGGTGGGTTAGCACGACTTCCTATTCTCCCGTCCATCTTGCCTCCCCCCAACAATGTGTGAAAAGGAGCTGATTTTAAATTGTCAAAAATCTTACTAGCCAATCTTCACAGTCGTGATAGATGTTGAATTTTGGCGTGATTCGAGAAATTTCATGAGCAGTGCCAGAAATTTCAAATCGCCCTTGTGAATCGGTACGACCGGATGCGATTTTGTCGTCGAGGGTAAAGGCTAAAAAATGTAAAAATTTAAATTCTTATAGTCTTTTCCGTGCTAGGCTTAAAAATTTGGCCAGTCCATAGTCAAATGACTAGGGCGTTAGTCACTGAAGGCATGAGTTCAGAGCCATTCAAATCTTGTCATTTTTTGGAACAAATCATATCACCATCGTNGGCCAGTCCATAGTCAAATGACTATGGCGTTAGTCACTGAAGGCATGAGTTCAGAGCCATTCAAATCTTGTCATTTTTTGGAACAAATCATATCACCATCGTTCTCGTATAAAAATAATAAACTCACTATCATGGTCATACAGCTTCACAAGCACATTTGCAGCTGGTCTGTTATTACATTTCAAAGTACCGCGGACGCCAATACTTTGGTCCGGACGCGCTCCAATGTATTCTCTGGCGTAACTAGTAGCCAAGACTAATAGGAAAATAGAGAAGATAATAGAAAATTTATTCATTGTTGAAGAGGGCTCTAAAAATTGTAAATTTTTATCAAAAATTCAACTTTTTCCAGTTCTTCATCAAGCGGAAAAATAAAGAAAAAATTAGCCAAAAATAATGGGTTGATCTATAAATTCCCAGCTTTTCAGAACATTGTAGAATATATCTTTGGGGTTTACTATGTGATATTGTCGAGCCACACAAAATTACCTGATCCTGATTCAGGGAAAGGTGAGTGTATTGAAGTGAAAATGAAATTAGTATTTTCTTCTGAAAACTGGCTATCTATGGGGTTTTCTAGGCGGAGAATCGATTACGCGCATTCCCGAGTCGCGAAAATGCTTCCCTGGCCCTGAATCAGGGAAGGGATGGGTGTATTGAAGCGAAAATGAAAAAATTCGAATTTTTTTAGCGAAACCCATCTGTCTATGAATTTTTCTAGGCGATGAATCAATTGAGCGTTTAGTTAGCGTTGATTACCGACAGTTAGCGTTGGATAGCGCGAACCCTAATACAGGACCAGGGAAACGTTTTCAAGGTTTGGAAATGTGCGCAATCGATTTCTCGTATAAGAAAACCCCTATAGGGTTATTTTGGTGAAAATTAAAAAGTTTTTGAAAAATCGCAAATTTGCCATGTTTTTGGGCATCCTGTAGAAATCATCCCTATATGAAAGGTATACGATTTTTGGCCCATTTCTGAGGGGTCTTGAATTTCAATGTCCACCTAACTACGCCGATTGTGGGAGGGAAAATCTAAATTTTTTAGAGGAAAGGGGGTAACAAATCATAATTCAGTTTTCCACAAAATCTATAAAATGACGCTATTTATGCGGAAGTCAAAACGACATCATATTAAACAAATAAACCCATATCATTTTCACAAACAAGTCTGCTTGATCGAAAATATTTACCAGAAAGATAAGCAAGCAGATAAGTGAACTTTCGCCTCTAAACACCACCAGTCAAACAACAACCCTCAATTATTGACATGCAACAGGCGCTCAAAAGTGGCCAATTTATATAGAGGAACAGAAAGGCCTGTTCTCTTGATTGCTCGAATGCGAGATAATCAACATCGCCTCTCTTTTTATTGTCCGATTTCATCGCGTCAACTTTTCGGAGATTACCGACTACCGATCAAATTGTAGGGATCAATAAGTGGTGATTCATCGCGATATTAATGGAGTAGGTGGATAACAATACATGAATGTGTATAATAAAAAAGTGTTGGTCATTCGATTTGGTTGAACAAGTTAATCGTTGGTTAATTAAAAATATATGAGTAAAAACAAACATAGATGAGTCATAGACCAGATTCCAGAAACAACTCAGGCGGGCCTCGGAGACCACCAACGTGCTACGGTGGCCTGCTGAATGTTTCACAGCCCGCTGCGGTCCCCTCGATCTTTTGAAACTTTGCCATAATTAATTTTATAAGCATTTCCGTCAAAATAAAAAAGTTCAGAACTGCCCTTGAGGGGACGCAATCATCAGGATTCCAAAAACTGGTACTTTTTTGAGGTAATTTTATAGAAAACTATCCTCTAAAGGCTTAGGCCTAGGCTTAGGCTTAGGCTTAAGCTTAAGCTTAAGCTTAGGCTTGGGCTTAGACTTGGGCTTAGGCCTAGGCTTAAGCCTAAGGTTAAGCCTAAGTCTAGGCTTAAGTCTAGGCCTCTTCCTCCTCAGGAGGAAGAGCTCCAAAAGTTCATCGCCCATGGTGCAGGAGCAGGTGGAGTAAAAATCATCTTGAACACTTTTGAGGTTCTAGAGAGTTATGAAAAAGAATTTCTGATCATTTCTGAGCTAATCTAATAAAGCCTTCAAAAAATTGCATTTTTGCTGAACCTGGATCACGAATCTGGACCCAAAAATAAAGTTTAAAAAGTGCTCCAAAATGGTCGAAAATTTTTCTCTATAGCCCAAAACGGTGAAAAAGTTAGCATTGATTTTGTGGGCAAAAAAGCTAAAAGCATCAAAAAATGACCATTTTTGGGAATAAAATGGCAATGATTTAGTCAAATTGTTACCAAATAGCCAAACCCAATATACAAAAATTTTCCTGACAATCAGGGCTACAACTTTTGGGAAGATCATTTGGGCTGAAAGCCCCCACAACCGGGCCAAAATTGCTGATCTTTGTCAAAAACCCAGTAAAAAAAACCGAGGATGTCGCAAAGATTGGCTCATAACTTTTTAATGAAGCGAAAACTTGCCATAGGTGTCTATAACATAATTGTAGGGCAGATTCCCAGCTTTCATATGAGTGGTCAACCAAGTCGTAATTCAATTCCTACTATATTAATTGAGATTAGAATGCTTTTTTGTTTTGTGACCTCAAACTTGGGTAATTAAACTCTTTATATAAAAAAAATACAAAAATCAGAATTATAGACTCGTTAAACATCAATTCATTTCACTTTTAAATTAAAAACTATTAGGTTGCTGCAAAAGTAATGAGGCAAAAAGTTAAAGTCTTTTTATTCAATTTAGTTCTTATTCAATTCAATTTTAAAAGGAAAACCAAAAATAGGCTGCATAGCTCAGTGGTTTTGCTCTCGCTTTACGATTCAAAAGGCTCTGGTTCGACTCCCTCTTGAAGCAATTTGTTTTTGCGCGAATATTTTTTGATAAAAATTGAGGACCAAGCAAAAAAAATTTTGCGAATTTTTTCCAGGAATCTTTTTCCTATAGTCTCTGGATGAAATTAAAACCAAAATTATAAAAAACGGATTTATTTAAAAAAAGTTATAATTATGTGTTTTTGTGTTGAAATAAAGACTTTAACTTTTTGCCTCATTACTTTTGCAGCAACCTAATAAATTAATAAAATCTAAAATTAAGTCATCACATCATCTAGAGCAAAAAGAGAGAGGAAGCCAGCTAACAGTCTAGAAAATCGTCGAATGAATGTTAGATTTTTATGTTAGATAAAAAATCGATCGAATTGAAAGTTTAAAGCTAAGAAACATTTTTTAGAAAGAAAAAAATTATGATAAAATAACTTATAAAAAATTCATTACGCTCCAGCGATACCTACGAGGAGTTATGACTTAAACAAGAAACATTCAATTTCAATCCTTTCAAAGATAGGGCTTTAGACCATCCAGAGAGAACTTTCTTTGAATTTATTTTAATAAATTCGAAGACTGTAACGGTGATGTTTGTCCTAGACCCAAATTTTGGTCATTTTTGATGAAAAATCATAATGAGGACCTTTAGGATTTTTGAAAAAGATCCCGGTCCCTGTACCGACTAAAAATTCTAGTCCCGACTTGAAACAACCCAATAGTATGTTAAATGTAAATTTTTATTTAATCAATAAATCATAAACAGTATTTTGAAAAATAATTTTTATCAACTTTATTTATTATCAACTCATTTACCACTGGCATATAAAGTACAACATAATCCTTTCAAACATGCAACAGATTGACTCGTCAGATTAGAGCATTGAATAGATGTTGAACAAGTTGATCCAAGATATTGTCCACCATTTGAACAAGTAGTACTTGGAAGTGTACAGCAAAAGCCGTTGATACAAGCGATTTCATGAATTCCAAGAATTGGGTTTTTCCAAAAACTCTTTTTTTGCCTAACGATCTATAACATTGGCTAGCAGTGGTGCATGATGATCCGAGAGAGATGCCGCCATTTGGACAAGCCCAAGTCATAGGCAATTTTCCTCAAGGTTTCAATGCTGATTTCATCCCACGCTTTGACCAATGCTCGCTTCAACGATTCGACTGTCGGGTGGGGCTTTGCACATGCTTTTTCTTCGAGGATACTCCACACTGCATAACTATATAAATTTAACTCCAATCAAAAATTCAAACAAAATCGACTGTTTTATGGGGGGGGTCGGTTTATTTCCGGACACTCTGTATTTAAGAATTTTTTATTTTGAACGCAGGAAAGGGTCATATTGGGCAATTTTCATGTTACAATTTTGAATTTTGTAATGGATCGGTTATTACAGATACTCTAAAACTTGCATATTTACACGTTACTAAAAGTTGCGGCCTATAAATAGCTGACGAATCGATGCTCGGGAGCGCGGCTCGGGAATGCCTCTTTGCTCGCCGCTTTCTCTCTTTGCTCACAGGAGCATCATTCAAAAGCGAGGCCGAAAGCCGAGCGCTGCAGACAATCATTTGGAATGCGAGGCCGGTTGCCGCAGAGTGCCGAAGGCCCTCGGTCTCCTGTTTATTGTTTGATTCACTTTTAATAATGCTTCTTTTAAGGCCAAACATGATGCAAAGTAATTAAATTTATAAGAAGATTTTTAAAATTCCGGGTGTGGCGAAAATAAGATGTGTTTATACAGGGTGCGTTAAAAGTTCGTGATCACTTTTTAAAATGTTGATATTTGACTATAGAAGTCGAAGTTTTTGACGAAATTCTCGACATTTCTAGGGGTTTTCTATACGCTGAACAAGAATCCGCCGTTATTTTTTCTCCTCGATCTCGGGAATATGGTCAAAAATGGCTTACAAAAACAGACTTTTTTTGGAATTTTATCTTCGTAGGGGTACTTTCCCGTGGTAAAAATCAAAAAATTCCTTTGGATTCGTGTTCCCCATGTCGAAAACCCTCTGGATACTAAATTTCAGCCGATTAGAAGAACTTTTAACCACGATAGGTACCCCTACGAGGGTAAAATCCCAAAAAGGCTTGTTTTTGTAGGCTATTTTTGACTATATTCCCGAGATCTAGGAGAAAAAATAATGGCGGATTCATGTTCGGCGCATAGAAAAATTCTAAAAATGTCTAAAATTTTGTCAAAAATCAACTTCTATAGTCAAATATCAACATTAAAAAAAGCGTTCACGAACTTTTAACGCACCTTGCACAAGACAAACAAATGTAATTCTAGAGGCTCCCAATTAACTCAAATCTCAGAAAAATAAAAACTGGAAAAATGTGATTGTCATGTGTGCATAATTAATATAGAAATCTTTGCTTATTTTATACCTTACATTGACACCCTCCTCGCATTTGGAGGGCCAGACTCGCTCCCCCCAATTTTTTGGCAATCTTTTTTGGTCGCAAACAATTTTTGAGAAAAAATGGCAATTTTGGGCAAAAATGACAAAAAAAGTGAATCTTCAAAAAGCATGTTTTGAAACATGTAACAGATTTCGAAGCTTCACTAGTACTACGCAATTTTTTTGTTTATTCTGATGTCTAATTTCTGATGAACGAACACTCAAACATTACTATAATTTTTAAAATTTAAATTTTTATGTTGGTGTGTCTGGAGTCAAATTTCGTCTCCGTAGAAAATTACGTAAAATTTCAGATTTTTGATCAAGATCCGGGTGCAAACTATCGACGTTGGGCCAAACTTATATAGAATTTCTGGATTAAAATGAGTTTCACATTAATTTTTGCATGGCAAAAAATTTATTTACAGGGTGAGTAAATAAGTGGGAGTTACTACACAATAGGGGGAACCACCCACGTGAAAAATTTTTTCTAGAAATGACCCTTTTAGGTGTAAAAACATGCGGGAAATCCGAATTTGACATTTTCGAAGCGAAAAAACGCTTCCCTGATTCAGGGAGTTCGTATTGTGTTTGAAGTGAAAAGTCGCAAAAAAGGGAACCAAGGAGGTCAAAATTCGAATTTTAAAAAAGTTCTCCAAATTGGCTGAAATTTTGCGTGAGGGGGTTTTTAACCTATTTTTCCACAAATTTCTCAAATTTGTCAAAAAACGGTTGGAAATTCAAAAAACGGATTCCAAATTCATGTTTTTCGACCCAAAAACGGGGTAAGATATGTTTTAAAATATTTTTGATATGTTTTAAAATACTACGACCACTTTCGGTTCGAAGATTTCATCTCTTAAGATTTTCACTTGTTTCAACTCTTGGCACAAGTTTGGAGTGGCGTGTTAGAGTAAATAAAGAAAGATATTGTTGCTTTTCTTGGAAGTTAATTAAGAGTCCTTTAGTGCATAATAGTCCGTCTACGTAATCGGATATTTTCCGCTTAATTTGCATAGTCTTATGTGTGCGTGCCGCCAAAATTTTGAAAAAATTTATTTTCAGATATTTTAATTTTTTCATCGCTACTTCTTTTTGCAATCTAAAAGTTCATAAAAATTTAATAATATAGCTATGCTTCTTATCTAGCAAAATTATTTTTTGATTAATTAAAAAATTTTCAGCATTTTTCATATGCATTCGCAAATATGACTATTACATATTCATTTCAAGTTGCATCAGCGAATTTTACTAATATCCATAGACTTTTGTTAAGATGGAAAGGGTCTATATGGAAATCTATATGGCCTGAAGTTTTATGTTGGATAGTTTCATATGCAATTTTAAGTATTACATATCGATATTTTTTGACAGAATCTCAGACCAAGTAAGAAAAAATTCTGACAAGAGAAATATTTTTTTACGAAATTTAGATTTTTCGAACAAATTATTCTCTATGTGTATACTTTTGTTGAATATATTCCATTAAATTTTATGTAAGCTAGTCATAGATCGGCAAGGTGGGGCGGGGTGAGGGGACCCCCGATAAGATGGTCCCCCAACACCTTCACAAAAAACGACCTTTTTTAACTTGAGGTAGTCTTCTGCACCCAATTTTTATGGATCACTTCATATGTTCGGCGGGATCTATGTGTGATCACTCCTCAATTTTGGGCCCGTGAGTGCGTGGTCCCCCTCAATTTCGGGTCCGTGCGTGCATGGGTCAGAGAGGAGGGGGGAGGCTCCCCCCTTGCCGACCTATGAAGCTAGTCGTTTGTCCTCCACACGGTAAAAATTCGACCCTCAAAAAAATTTTCCACAGGATCTTTCGCACGGAATGACCGCACGGATTTTTCGCACAAGAATTTTCCGCACAAGGATCTTCCGCACATTTTTGAATTTTTTCTCACATTTTTTAAGTTTTTTGCCAATCGTTTCAATAAACACGATTTTATTGAAATTCAGGCAACTTTTATTAATGCAAAAAGTGCGGAAAATCCGTGCGGTCATTCCATGTGTGTAAATGTGCAGAAAATCCTATGCGGTAGATCCTTGCGGAAAATTCATGATTGGAAGATCCGTGCGGAATTTTTGTGTGTCGTGCATTCGTTCCTATCGCTTTTTGTATCATGGCGAGCTTCCAACAAGCTGAGTGCGCATGGCCTAATGGCTAGGACGGTGGCCATTCGTGTTATTGGCGCAGGTTCGATCCCATGAGGATCGAAATTTATATTTTAGAGTAAAAAGTTGTAAAAGCAAACCATCATTAAAATTACATGAAATTAAATATTTCTAATGTAATTTTAAAATTACGCCCGATATCTTCTACAACGATTCGCTGCCAATCTGAAAATCCTAAAATTTATGTATCAATCCAATATTTTAGGTTAGGTTTTTATGTAACCGCAGTATTTGGAAGATGGACAACTTTTCTGAGTAATATCGGCTGGATTGACACTCCAGCACTTTTTATAGCCGCAAATGTTCATGGTAATGATAAAGTTGCCAGAAAAACAAGGCGAAATTTAGTTAGATATTTGGTTTTAACACAAGTAACAATTTTTATATTAAAGGGAGGGAAAAGAAGGGACTGTTCTCAAAAAGAAATTTTTTTATAAAATCACTTTTCTAGGGGTAATTTTATGCAAAAATCGATTGCACACACTTCCGAAATTTGAAAACGTCATCTTGACCTGGTTTCGATCATTAGGGTCTCTCGATACCTCTTCCCTCAGGGGGGGGCGGGTAATTTTATACGAGAAATCAAATTGCACGCATGCTTGATAATTGAAAAGTATCTGGAACCTAGCGCCTAGATTTTTAATTTGCTAAAATATCTTAAAATTTACTNTTTTTGATTTAATTGCTTCGAAATTCCCCCCCCCCCCTCTCCCCGAGGGAGAGGGGGTAACGAAAGACCCTAATGATTGAAACCAGGTCAAGATGACGTTTTCAAATTTCGGGAGTGTGTGCAATCGATTTTTCGCATAATATTACCTGTAGAAAAGTGATTTTACAAAAAATTTTTTTTGAGAATAGTCTTTTCTTTTCACCTCCCCTTTAAAATATTTTTAAAAAATCATTTAAAAATTTTTTTAAATTTCAGGCTCTAATATTTCGAAGTATAAGCATTCAAGTCAGACGAAGATTCCCTACTATGGAGGATTTGGTAGCCTCTGGTAAATAAGCATATAAAAATTTAAAATTTTTCTGCATAGGTCTCATGACTAATGACGAACTTCACGAATATAATAATATTGAATCACCTCATGCAAAATATTGGTTTCCAGCCGAGTGGGCTTCTCAACTTTTACGAAAAGCTAGAAATCAAAATTTAATTTATAGTGATATTATTTATATTCATATGATGGAGGTAAAAATATGATGAGGAAAAAATTTTGTGCGATAGCTTCAAAATTCTCTGTGATCAGTGGGTGTTTGAGATTCATGATTTTTTTCGAACGACCAGGGAGTCAAAACTCTTTACTCCACACCTTAAAAATCGACTCCTGATCCATGGTCAGGGTTTGCCGCATCCAAACTAGGTTCCTTAGTATCTATAGCTCACGGTGTACCAAAAAGGTGGTGGTAAGTGTCAAAAATAAAAATTCGCCAATCGACTCAGATCGCCGAGTGCTTCAAAACGAGCACTATATCATGAAGTTTTGTGGGTTTGATCCATGGTCGAAAGGCTAACGCGACAGATTTGCAGTTTATAGGTCATAGGTCGGTAAGGTGGGGGAGGGAACTCCTATGAAGTGGTTCCTCTCAACCTTGGGTCCATGAGTGAGTGAGTCGGGGGAGACTCCCCCATCCCCTTGCCGACCTATGTTATAGGTCGCAGGTTCGAATTCCGGTCCGAAAACCCATGATATGGTACTCGGTGAGCTGAGTCGATCGCGATATTTTTTATATTTTTGCCACCGCTTTTTGGTACGCCCTAAGCTGTGACCCATCCCAATCAAAATTATGGGGCTGAATTGCCAACGAGTTTCTCCACAACCCTTCTGCATTATAAACATATTTTGGAGCTATACGGCCTGGGGGGGGGCGCACTTAACGTGACTCCAAAGGCCAAAGTAGAAAAACGTTAAAATTTTATAGAAACACACCCCCTAGGGGTAAAAATTGACGCGGAACACGCTGGTGCTATTATTTTCACTCCAAAATCTTCGAAAACATATGAATTTTTGCATTTTTCTCAATAATAATCTTTATACAACTTGAGTTAACTTGTATAAAGATTATTATGAAAAAAGTG
>OZJO01025820.1:0-16338 GCA_900406225.1 Acrobeloides nanus | reverse complement strand
CCCCCCCACTGCCGTGAGACTCCATAAAACAATCACATCCGATTGTTTTCACAATCAACTTTTCATCGTAGAAGTTTTGACAGAAATCTGCCACGAGTATTTACCGCATTTCTTGGAATTGAACCCTGTTGATTTGATTTTTTAAATTTTATTATTGATTGAACTTTAGTATGTTTTTTACAATCGGTTGTTTCTGGCCTTGTAACGTTCCCCTCACCCGACATAGTTTTTATTTAAAGGACCAGTCCGAGCGGAAAAAAGATGCTATTTTATTGATATTTGGAAAATTCATGAAAATTAGAGCATTTTTTGTTTTTACGGCATTTTCTGAATCGCTTTCGTTGTCGAGATAAATGCATGTGAAGTTGGCGATTTGAAATTTTGTATATTACAACGAAAACGTGTATCTGAATCATTTTTCCCTTATCAATAAAATCTGTATATTGAAAAGAAAATAATGCAAAATCCTTGAACATGTAGAAAAAAAATATAGCATTTTTATAACTCGCCGAGACAAATAAAATGGCACCAAAATTATCCAATTTGAAAATTAGTTTGGGTTATTGAAACGAAAACTTTTCGAAAAATTCAAATTTTTTCGTTTAAATAACCCAAACTAATTTTCAAATTGGATAATTTTGGTACCATTTTTTCGTCTCGATGAGTTATAAAAAATGCTGTATTTATTTTTTCTAAATGTTTAAGCATTTGGAATTATTTTCTTCTCCATATACAGATTAAATTGATTCAAGGAAAATGACCCAGGTACACATTTTCGTTGTAATACACAAAATTTCAGATTACCAACTTCACATACATTCATCTCGTTAACGATAGCGATTCAGAATTTACTGTACAACGAAAAATGCTCCATTTTTCATGAACTTTCTGAATATCAACAAAAATGGCCACTTTTTCCACTCGGTCTGTGAGAGAAGACACTTCATACAACTTAAAAATATATATCCTAAGAACATAAACCAATTTGTTGACATGCACTGATAGAATCGTTATTTGTAAATGTTTGGACAATGCTAACAAGAGGGTCATTCGAAGTAGTAAACCAACAATCTGGAAATACAACACAAGATTGATCACAAGTAACACTCGCATCCGATTGTTGTCTCGGAGCTAGTTTTTGAAGATTATTAAAGATATTTTGGCAAGTATCACAAAGTAAAGCCGATGACAATGGAACTGTTGGAAAATTTGCTCCATTTGTATGCCCAAAAAGACACTGTTTTGCCATATTGTAAAGCTTAATAGAAAAATATATTCGAGTAAAAGTTTTTCTTCTTTTAACTCCTTAATGCCGGCTATATAATCCTGCAGAGTTTTACTGAAAATAAGGCTTTTATCGTATTTATTAGGTATGAAATATTGTTTAAAAATAATGTTATTTTCATCGAAAGACATTTAATTACATCTGAAAAAATATGTTTTTAAAAATGGACTAATTTTCGGTAACTCTTTAGGGTTAACCCCTATCATAAAATGGACTTCAAATTCAGATTCCTCACCTAGAAAAACCTTAAGAAAATGACCAAAACCATTTTTCTAGCCTTCTGGGATCATGAGGAAACCTTAAAAATGTATTTTTATTTTCGACCCTAAAATTTTGTTTTTGGTCCAAAAGTGAGGATAACTTTTTTCAAAAGCCGATATCTCCATGAGGAAAAAAGATTTTTCAACGCGGTTTTCAATTTTGAATCGTTTCAACACTCAATTAACAAATGCAACAAGAATTAATGTTATCGGGCTTAACTATCGTTTTTTATCAGCTTCCGAAAACTTGTCCCACCGGTGGGACAGCCGGCATTAAGGAGTTAAAGAACTCTCGGAAAAAACTTAAGGGAGAGGGCCAATAAATATCGCAAAATATAGGCTAGTTATTGCAAAAAAATTTTTTTTTCGACAAACGTAAAAAATGTTCGAAATGATGAAAAAAATACTGTTTTCGAGGAAAAATCGAAAAAAAATTTTATGTGTTTTTTGGCCATTTTAAGGTGTTTTTTGCCATTTTTACAGCAAGTTTCAATCAATAAAAATACCGAAGCAAGGGGTGATGCTAGAGATGGCCAAAAAGTTACGAAAATCGTAAACTTTGAAAAATGTAAAAATTTTTTAAAAAAAGCATTTATTTTTATATTATTAGTGTTTTTATAAAGGAAAGAAATTCTGAACTTTTTTCTTCGTAAAAAATTTTACGAAAATTTCGATTCGTAAAATTTTTTACGATCGTAAACTTTTTTTACGATCGTAAACTTTTTTACGAAAAATTGAAAAAAAATAATTTACCATAATTTATATATATTCGGAAAATTCATGAAAAATGGAGCATTTTTTGTTTTTACAGTAAATTCTGAATCGTTACCGTTGTCGAGTTAATCGCATTTCAAGTTGGCGATTTNCCACAATTTATATATATTCGGAAAATTCATGAAAAATGGAGCATTTTTTGTTTTTACAGTAAATTCTGAATCGTTACCGTTGTCGAGTTAATCGCATTTCAAGTTGGCGATTTTTGGAATTGGTTTTGAATTTCCCGCCAATCCCTGATTTTCAATTTTACCGGGAAATTCAAATTCAAAACCAATTCCAAAAATCGTCAACTTGAAATGCGATTATTCGACAACGGTAACGATTCAGAATTTACTGTAAAAACAAAAAATATTCCATTTTTCATGAATTTTCCAAATATATATAAATTATAGCAAATTATTTTTTTTCAATTTTTCGTAAAAAAGTTTACGATCGTAAAAAATTTTACGAATCGAAATTTTCGTAAAATTTTTTACGAAGAAAAAAGTTCAGAATTAATTTCTTTCCTTTATACACACTAATAATATAAAAATAAATGCTTTTTTAAAAAAATTTTTACATTTTTCAAAGTTTACGATTTTCGTAACTTTTTGGCCATCTCTAGGTGATGTTAGGGATAAAACTAAGAAAACAGGCGGTGTTGAATTTGATGAATGGAAACGAGAATTGATATCCCGAGTAAGGGCAAAGGAAATCGAACATAGCCCATGTTTTCGTTGTAATACATAAAATTTCAAATCACCAAGTTCATACGCAATTATCTCGAAAACGACAACGATTCAGTGTTTACCGTAAAAACAAAAAATGCTGAATTTTTCATGAACTTTCCGAATATAAAATTTTTGCATAAACTAATTTCGGGCCGGGATTCGAACCCTTGACCTATAAGTGAAATCCTGTCACACTAACCACTCGGCCATGTGTTTCTGTAGCGTCTGTGTACAATATGTTAAAGGGGGAGTCAACTTTGCAGCAGTACTCGAGAGAGAAGAATCTGAGCTTCAAAATGACACCAAAACCCAGTCAAACCGATTTATCTATCAAAAGTTATGATAAAAACTCTACTAGAAATAGTCTCCCGAGTGCTGCTGCAAAGTTGACTCCTCCTTTAATAGTTTTATTCGTATCGTTGAGCTGAGTTTAATGGCATTACTCGTTTTTAAAATTTCGAGTTACCACCAATTTTTGCCCAAAAAGACTGTGATTCGAATAACTTGTAAACGCTTACATAATTAGCTTCCTCTTCCTTTCCAATAACAGTAAAAATCGTACAAAACGCACCGAGATTCTTCCAGACAATTTCACAAAACCCACATTCTTGATAAACGGGATAGTGAGAACTGAAAGCAAGCGTCATAATGCTGCTACAGTTTTCATCATTAGGGTAACTATTATAATATGGTAAAAGAAAGTCAATCAACTTTTGTCTTGTACAATTAATAAATATCTGTGCGTCGTTGGTAAAAAGACTGTAATACTCGTAATATCGGCTGCATATGGGGTAAGCAAAGCCCAAAAAGTAGCCATTTGGACCGCAGTTCATTTTGGACTCAAAACAGGGATAAAAGTTGCATTCTTCGTTACATGTGCTATTGAGTTGGGTTTGTTCGGTCTGTAAAAAAAGAATGAAGCTACTACACAATAGGATAGTTACCGACGTGAAAATTTTTCTGGAAATGACCCCTCTAGGGGTAAAAACATGCGGGGAAATCCGAATTTAACATTTTCGAAGCGAAAAAACACTTGCCTGATTCAAGGATGGCGTATTATGTATTGAAGCGAAAAGTCGAAAAAATGTGATTTTTGCCTAAAGACGACCCCTTTTGGGGTAAACATGAATCCGAATTTGACATTTATAAAATTTCTCGAAGGAAGAAACTTCGGTGAAATTGGAAAAGTTGGAAGCCGAATCTCTACTTTCTACGCCAAATGGCTTTTGTACATCTATTGGACGCTTTATTGCTCGAATGTACTTGATTGAAGTTCTTGGCTTCGGGACCCTTTGAATTTTTTAAACTTTTTTGGCTCTTGGGGGGGGGTATATTTACCCCCCCCCCCCTTGTATCCAGTAACGTAGGCAGAAGGGTCGGCTAGAGGAGGTACTTCACCAAAAAAGGCCATTTTCCCCAAAAAACATAAGGAACCTATATGTATAGGATTTTTTTAAATTTTGGCATATTAGGGAGGGGATCTGCTCTCTTGCCTACGCCATTGTCTGTACCCCCTCCTTCGGCACAGCACTGAAAAATACATACCGTCTGAGTATTAACATAGACAGCACAACTCGATAATAGAAGCACTGAGAAACTCGTAAGAAACATTGTCATGTCGTTTGTGATTAAATATTTGAAAAAATTGCTGCTAGCCTCGTTATTATATTTGATCGTCGAGGAGACATTTTTCGAGATTTGCATATCTAAATCGAACTAGAGGCACAAATTAACCACATTTTCCAATTTCTTTTTTGTGTTTCTGTTTCGATTCAAATATGTAAATCTCTAAAAATGTCTCGTCCTCAATCAAATATAATAACGAGACTAGTGAAAAGTTGAAAATTTTTTCAAAAAGTACAGGGTGGTCAAACAAACGCACTTTGCAATTTTTGAGCATATTTCGCAAAAAAATTTTTTCCTAAAAATCCCATGGGAGGGGGGAGGGTTTCCATACGACCAGGAGCATATTTAAGGGAAAGAAAAGATGGAATGAAACATGAAAAAAGTTTCCTAAAAGTCCTCTATTTTTTGCCCAAAAAAATTTTTTCACCAAAAATGTCCAAAATTTGCCATTTTTTCAACAAAAATATCAATTTTTATCAAAAAATGTCAATTTTTTTTACTAATTTTTGTCAAAATTTATAATTTTTAGCAAAATTTTCGGCTTTTTAGGTCATTTTCGGCAATTTTTTTCACAAATTTTTGCGCTTTTGGAAAATTACGGTATTGCCCCCAAACCAACCCAGTAGTAAAAATTTTTTTGTCCGAAAATATGAACAAAATTACAGTATTGCCCCCTTTGCAGAACCTAGATACGCTCCTGTACGAGAGAAATCGATTGTGCGCAATGAAAAATCTTGAAAACGCTTTTCTGACCCTAAACACGGATTTTTGCGATTTTTTAAAGATTTTGGGCTGACTCAAGGTTAGAGAAGCATTTTCAAATTTTTCAATGCATCTAATCGATTTCTCGCATAGAGAACCCCCTATAGGACTATTTTTGAAAAGTTTATATTGCGCGCATTCCCGAACACTGAAATGCCTCCCTGATTCAGGGAAAAATTGGGTTTGTGAAAATGCGAAAAATGATCATTTTCGCATCAAAAACCATACATTATCAATGAGGGGACTGTCCCCCCCCCCTTTATGTAGCTAGCATCGAGCTAAAAAATTAAGATTCATATAGACTCGAAGTTCCAAGTCTCAAAGCTATATAGCCGAGCCAGAAAATTCGATAGCGACCTTTTTTTTTAGTCGACAACATATAGCCCCGAGGTAGCTTGTCCCCCTCCTTATTCATGTATGTCAAAAACCCAATTTTTCCCTGAATCTGGCTCGGGAAAGCATTTCAATGTTCGGGAATGCGAGCAATCGTTTCTCAGCATAAAATATCTCATAGGAGGTCTTCTTTAGAAAAATAAATTTCCAGGTCCCAAAAAATCGAAAAAATCCATTTTTTGGCCCACCCTGTAAATGGTGTTTTGTGCATATTCATTTCATGTGCATAGACATGTTTAATTTCCTGGTGGGTGTAACATAAAATAACAAAAATTATACATTCAAATGAGAGTGATCGATGTCTGAGGATTAAATAACAACTGTTTTTATTGCAGAAAAAGAACCGTCAGAAAAATTTTATTGCAGAAAAAGAAACATTTCTGCTTTAAAGAGTATGAGAAATCGATTGCCGTTATTATTTTGGCTTTGCTTATAAAAAAATACTTCCATAATATTAGACCTACAGAGCGTTCATTTTGGTCTGCAACATCAATGTTTTTAGTCGTTCTCGCACCCCCTCTAACGAACTTCTATGCGGTCTTTTTTAAACTGTAACTGAACAATGGCCGAATAAGTATTGATAAAATTTTCGAAATCCGTTAATCCTAACATTGTCAAAAATTACTTTGAAGTTTTCAAGGTCGATTTTCTTCACCTCAACAAAATGTTAGAAATTTAATTTTTGTATGAAAATACAGAGCTTTAGTTCCTCTAACACATGCAAAAAACCGTATATAAAAATTATTTAACAGTGGCGAGATATTTGACTTTGAAGTTGGTAGTCAAAAAATGAGGCAAAAACAAAATGATGCAGCCGGTGTAGTGGTTAACGCGTTAGACTAGCAGCCGGAAGGTCGAGGGTTCGATTCCCGGGTGGTTCCTTTTGTTTGTGCCTCATTTTTTAACTATCAACTTCAAGGTCAAATATCTCGCTACTGTTAAATAATTTTTATATACGGTTTTTTGCATGTATTAGAGGAACTAAAGCTCTGTATTTTATACAAAAATTAAATTTCTAACATTTTGTTAAGATGAAGAAAATCAACTTTGAAAACTTCAAAATAATTTTTGACAATGTTAGGATTAACGGATTTCGAAAATTTTTAGCAACACTTATTCGGCCATTGTTCAGCTACAATTTAAAAAAGACCGCATAGAAATTCGTTAGAGAGGGTGCGAGAACGACTAAAAACATTGATGTTGCATACCAAAATGGACGCTCTGTATATTTTTATTCTACAGGGTGGGCCAAAATAACCCCCCCCCCCCTATATCGAATAGATTCCTATGATCGTTTGATGCAAAGTTTTCTGGATATAATTTTATATGAGGAATCGATTGCGCGCATTTTCAAAGTGTAAAAAATCTAACTGACTCTAGCTAGGGCGTTTTTCGCTTCAATACGCCCATTTTTCTCTGATTCAGGGTCAGGAGAGCCTATTTTAGATTTTTTTCTAAAAATAATCTTCCCAGGGGTCATTTTATGAGAGGAATCGATTGTGAGCATTGACAATCAGTAAAAATTCTTCCCTGCATTCGATTCCTCTCATAAAATTACATTGAAATAGATCCCCAAATGAATTGATGTGTTATCAGTTTGATAAAATGGCTCAACGCTGTAGACCTTTTTATTAGTATGTCTTAAAATGAGAATAAATATCTTTATTTAACATTTATGGTTTGATATTAGCTAACATATTTGCAACTTTATCATTAGGAAATTTTTTATATTTTTGATAAAATGGATAAGTTCGTAGCAAGTCTAATTTTGGACGATTTTCTAATGGTAATGTACAAACATTCAAAAATTGACATAATTCTACTGAATAATTGCAATTTATATTTTTGTCAATAATTTCGGAAAAGTTTGTTTGTGTAATATTATGACAAAAATCTAATATAACCAATTCAGCATTTGTATCGATACCATCTTCTAAATAAGGTAATCTTCCCATGATAACTTCTAACAAAGTGATGCCTAAACTCCAAACATCAGAGCGAATATCATATTTTGAATTGCTATTAATAAAACGTTCTGGAGGCAGATAAGCGATTGTTCCAACTTGCGTACTTGCGAGTGAATTTTGAAGAATTTTCGACTCACCAAAATCACATAGCTTTATTGATCCGCTAAAAAATGATGGAACTACTGAACTTGGGGGCCCACTTAACGTGACTCTCAAGAGCGAAGTAAAACGTGCCGAAATTTTTACCGAAACACACCTCCTAGGGGTAAAAATTGACGCGGAACACGCTAGTGCCATTATTTTCAAACCAAAATCTTCGAAAACCTATGAATTTTTGCAATTTTTAAATAAAACAACTTAGGTTAATTGAGTTAAGTTGTATAAAGATTATTATTGAAAAAAGTGCAAAAATTCATATGTTTTCGAAGATTTTGATTTGAAAATAATGGCACCAGCGTGTCCCGCGTCAATTTTTACCCTTAGGGGGGGGGGTGTATTTCTGTAAAAATTTAGGAGCTTTTTACTTCGCCCTTGGGAGTCATGTTAAGTTCAGTAGCTCCAAAATGATAAATTTCAAGATAAAAAATTTTTACTTGTAACTTAACAATATATTATTAGGTTTGATATCTCGATGGATGATATTTTTCTCTTTACAAAAAATTAAAGCATCGATCAAACGTGCTCCTACACTTCCAACAAGGTCTTCAGGAAATAATTTGTTATCTATCTTATGGATGTATAGGTATACATGATGTAAAGAAAAATCCATTAATTCCATACAAAGAAGAGCATGACCTTCATGAATACAAAACCCATAAAAGTCTACAATGTTAGAACATTGCCATAATGTTTGGAAGTGTTCGATTTCTCGTAACAATTTTTCTAGACGTGTATTTACCACATAATCTTCTATGCTACTTTTTAGTATAATAATATATTTTGTTGCCATCCTTATGTTAGTTGGTTTATGTTGATATTTCTTAACGACATTTCTTGTCGTAGCTAAAATATTTAGTTTTAAGTTAGAGTCTTTTTTAAATGAGTGTTCTTTCATGTGCACAGCGGTAGAAAATTCGTAAAAGGTTACACGATGTTTAAATCTCGTGACCGAGTGACTAATCGTAGAAGCTGAATCAGAAGATCGCTTGTTCGATGCCCGTCTATAAAAGCGAACTTTTTCAAGTTTAAACAAATTTTTTTCGAATTTTATGGTACAGGGGTTTTACTAGGCGCTGAATTCGAAAACGACCTTAGTTTTTTGTAAAAAAATTTTCATGACTCTTAAAAATGGAAAAAATTGATGTTTGATGCGATCTTCGATTTTTTTTGCCAATAAAATTGTTTGCAAAAAACTAAGGACATTTTCGAATTTAACCTAGAAAAACCCCTATATACCATAAAAGTCGCAGAAATAAAAAACTTGAAAAGTAGCTTTTAGAGCCGGGGATCGAACCGACGACCTTTTGATTCAACTTCTATCGCATTTGGCAACAAGATTTAAACATTGCGAAACTTTTTACAAATTTTCGACCGCTGTGATGTGTCTTTAACCCTCATCGACCAACGACCAACTTTTCGATGATTTTTTTGTACCCTTATAAAGATTTTTCGGTAACCACCCCCTGGAACTTAATTTTCGAAATCTCCTTGCTATTTGGAAGCTAGGACTAAAGATCTTCCAAACCCTACCGCACGCAGAGTGCCATTGTTAAAGGATCAGTCCAGTCAGTTACAACCATATGAAAAAATGATATATCCCGAAAGATGATGAAAAATGGAGCATTTTTTGTTTTTACGGCATGTTCTGAATCGTTGTAGTTTTCGAGATAATTGCGTTTGAAATTGTGAATTTGTTACAAGCTTTTCGTTGTAATACGCAAACTTTATTGAATTTTTTGCGGAAAAATCGATTTTTGCATCAATTTTTTAAATTTTCATAAATGAACATTGTAGTAGTTTTTTATAGCTAAATGAGACGAACAAAATGATATCAAAATTATCCAATTTGAACATTGTTTTGGGTTATTGAAACGAAAACATGAATCAGAATTTTCGTTTCAATAACCCANACAACGAAGAGCTTGTAACAAATTCAAACGCAATTATCTCGAAAACTACAACGATTCAGAACATGCCGTAAAAACAAAAAATACTCCATTTTTCATGATCTTTCCGAATATATCATCTTTCATATGATTGTAAATTACTGGGCTGGAGCCATATTTAAGGCGCCCTCAAAATATCAGACTTGGATTTGGCCTAACCAGCCAAAAGCTAGAAAAATCGATCTAATCGTGCGATATTCTATTATTCCATTTGGGAGGGAAAGAGTATCCGGTAGGCAAAAGGACTCATCTCCCTCAGAGGTGAAAAGATTCACACAAGTGTTTCAACGTATTCAAACTCTTTCGAAGCGACCAAGTTATAATGTCATTCGAAGTTGGCTTGAGTCAAAATGACCCTATTTGGTCGAATGAAGGTTAAGTAAAAATTTCCCTAAAATAAACATTTTAGGTGTAGTTTTTAGACATGATATAATTTTTAGAAAAGAATTCAAAATTTTTATCTAAATGTCTAACCGTCTATTAAGTCTAATTCTTCGAAATCTCCCATGTCAAATTCATATGTTCGTGAATGGTTTGGAAAATTAAGTTGGTTTATATTTTTGAGTGACATCAATCTTTCTATTAGTGATTCGTGCACGTGATTTTTGTGTGGTTCAAGTCTTAAAGATAAATTTCTTATAGGACCTCTTATAGGAGCGTTGATTGTCGATATGGATACGTCTTTTGCTATCGAATCTTTCTTTTTTCTTATATAACGATTTCCAAAATAAACACCCAATATAACACCCCCAAAAATAGTTGCAACACCAAGACATAACAACACAATTAATAGAATGTGCTTTGATTTAGACGGTTCATTCACAGCAGTGATGTTTAATGATGTTCCTTCATATCTTATCATAAATCCAATAGATTCTAAGAGATTCGTCTCATTGCTGCCATACTCTATAACTAATTGGGAACTATTGAAATAAACTGATCCGCCAGACATATTTACGTTGGTAAATGAATAAAGAATATCCGTGCTATTTGTTATTAGGAGCGTAAAATTCTTAGGAATGACAGCATCAACAAAAGTAAGATTAAACTCGGCCATACCATCACTACAAAAAACTTGTTGCGTTATGTTGTGAAAAGGACTTAAGAAAGGATAATTTCTCGACATTAATAGACCAAAACGATGTTCATGAAAAGTAAAACTTTTTGTACTGAGATCGTCCGAGCTAAAACCGAAAAATCAATCAACGAAATTCCATACACTACCTAACCTGTATAAATCAACTTCAAGATTTGCATTTGAAGAAATAACAAATTTTATCAACTCTCCATTTACACAAGTATCGTTCCAATATTTGCAATCTTCTTGCTTGCATTCAAATAATTTTATAAACAAATTTTCATATAGTGTAAAAATTTCCAACGAATTTCCACTATTTAATGTTATGTTGGCTATACAAAGAGTGGGTAAAGTTGTTGAATTGGATTGAATATGGCTAGGTAATGCTGGAAGCACATGTATTTCGCAACTTCCCGCTTTTGTTGCTTTTTGTTGAATATGAAAAGTTTTTTGAGTTGGATGTATAAAATGAAAATTTTTACTATTCTTGCAATATTTCGACGCGATTTTAAGATTTCTAAGCCATAGTTGTACGGGTGAAAATAGACCATTATATTCTTTCGTCATATTGGTATATAAGGTCAATTTGTTATCCGATGACTTCACACACTTTAAATGATCTGTTTTTCGGAAGTTTCCGAGAAAATTCGTAAAATTTTTATTGCCATACAATGAAAATAACGGTTCTTTTTTGCTGGTAATAAAATTTGCATTATAACCGTTAACAAAACAAACTTCGAATTCGAAATTTTCTGATGTTATATCAATAATTTCGATATTAAAAGGTACAAGCATGATTAAGGCAAGATTTTTTTTGTTAGGAAATAAATATAACTAAAATTAAGATTTTGATAAAAAATTTTAATTTCTAATTCTTGCATAAACTTATATATGTTGTATCCGATCCTGAATTTTATCCGATTCTGAATCGGACGTCCGGCTCTAGGACTTTTCACAACGAATAAAAATTGCAATAAAAGTTCCCTAAATTTCAATAAATCTCGATATTGAAGAGATTTGTTGAACACTACAAAAATCCCTTGTGAAAAGTCCGCTTTTTCGTTGTGAGAAGTCCGTTGTTAAAAGTCCTAGAGCTGACGTCCGATATTAAATTTCATCCGATTCTGAATGCTAGCCCCTCTTCTAGCACCTCTGCTAGTCTTCTTCTGGCACCTTTTCTAGCGCCTCTGTTAGCGCTTCTGCTAGCGCCTCCGTCCAGAATCGGATGAAATCGGTCGTCCGATTCAGAATCGGATGAAATTCAGGATCAGATACAAAATATAATACTTACCATCGTAGACCCTGTATAGTGAAACAAAGAAAACCTTAGTTCCCAGCTAGTTAAGCCGCAATAAGAACTCGAAGTTCCGAGCTGAAATTCGACACAAACTTCATTTTCTCCCGTTACTAACTCAATACCATTAGTAACATCTTGATTATTAATAAATATTTTTCGATTCGGATCATTTTTACATTCGGTTACAAAAAGAACATCCCCTGGGTTTAAACATCCATAGATACTAGTCATAAGCATAATACTCCCTGGAATATTATGAATTCTCCAGAGACAACTCGTATTTGTAACAAAAGGACAATAATGAGATCTATTTAGACATCCTTCTTCTCCTAAGACAATAGATGATTCATTCGTTAAATATAACTCGTAGGGGGTAGTACAATAATCTGGTGAAACAGACGATAAAATGGTAGTCGACTCCGTTTCTTCGATTTCATAAGAATTTAAATTAAAATGGGATAAAATTAATATTATTATAAGCAGCATAACAAATCGTTTTATTTTGCGAGTAAAAAAAGTGATAACGTCAATAAATTAGACTTGGTTTTAGAGATAGTAAAAAATTTTTTTGGCTTAGACAAATGATAGCATTTTAGTAAGTAATCAACTATGATTTTCTTTTATGCACAAAAGAAAATGTGTTAACATGCTCTATGTTTTCTTCTCTCATAAATATTGATTGATAAGTATTAATTTATTTAATAGCCTATAAAATTTTAATTAGTTTATGAATATTTTAGCATTCAAGTTTCTGCTAAATCCTGTAAATTGGAGTAAATTACATTAAAGAGGGACTGAAAATCTCGTCCGCATCTTGGCTATAAAAAAAATTTCAAAGAATGTTTCAAAAACGACTCTTCTAGGGATAATTTTACGCGAGAAATCTATTGCATACACTGCCGAAGCATGAAAACGCTTCCCTGGTCCTGATTCAGAGAGGACATTGAAACGAAAATTGGAAAAAATCGATTTTTGCTCCAAAAATGTCGTTTTATAAGCTTATTTTATAGAAAAACAATGTTATCAGAGGAAGGTTTTGAAGAACAAGAACAAATTATCGATGGTGAAAATCGACTTCATTTTATGCTAATAGAAATCAGCCAACTCGAAAAAGTACTGCAGCATTACCCAGAATGTGGTAGACTTCCTGGCGGATCAAGCCAGGCTCATTGACTACACGGTGGTATATTAACTTGCATATTTCCTCCAAAAATTAAATAGTTATGGGGCAATCTTTCGACCTATATTAAAATTTTACTGTTTTTTTTCACTAAAAAATTACACAAATCGGTCTTTTTGACCCTGATGCAAGCGTTTTCGTGGTCAACAATATTTACAAAAGTTGTAGCTAGACATCTGAGCTATCCATCTATGTGCAGTTTTTGGAGGGATCGCTCAATTTTTTGACCTATGATGTCAATTTTTCATACTTACTTATACTGAATTTTATAGCCTTTTTAAAGGGGGGGGGGTCCAACTAATGACCGGGTAGAAAATTTTTAAAAATTTTTTTAGCAATTGACCCTTTAGGGGTAATTTTATGCGAGGAATCGATTGCGCGCATTTACAAAGCATGAAAAATTAACCTTGACCCTGAAAATCAGGGTAAAACTGAGTTTCAACGCGAAAATTTTTTTCCGATTTTTTTTAAAAAACCGACTTTTTAGGGTAATTTCTAGGCGAAAAATCGATTGCGCGCAATTTCAAAGCATGAAAAATTAAACTTGACCCTGAAAATCAGGGTAAAACTGCGTTTCGACGCGAAAATTTTTTTCCGATGCATGAAAAAATCCATCGAAATCAATCGCCGTTACAAGAAACCGTCCAAGTGTTAAATGATTTCTCCAGAGAAAGTGATGTTCTATAAAAAACTTCCCCACTATAAAAAATTCCGGGTCGAACTTTTTGAAAATTGTTCCTCCTGAGTTAACACTTCCCAGATACCGTGTCTTAATACTTTTAGTTTATAAATTGTTTTACAAAAAAATTGAGATGATTTATCTATAGCAGGGGAGGGGCAAACTCACTGATGGAATAATTTTATTAAAAGATTTATATTTGTAACTACAATTGCCCAATATAAATTAGATACATAGTTTTTCAACTCCTTTCATCTTAGGTTGATTAAAAATTTTCGAACCATATATTACAAATTTATAGACGCCAAATGTCCAGATGATCTTCCGTGTTCATGCGGGTTGGGTTGTTTTGGATGCGATAGTGGATTTTTATGTTGCGCGAGTGCCATAGGCTCAGTACCATATTGTGGATGTTGTCCATTGAACAATACAAATTGTTGTGCTAATGTAAGTAGAGCAAGAAACACAGTGAAACAAAATGTTAGAGATTTATTGAGTTTAGAATTAGGAACAATTTTTAGATTCTTGTTAGAGTTACGATTTTTATAGATTTAAAATTTTTTACTCCTTTCTCGAATAATAATTTTAATACAAGTTGACAATAAATAAAATGCGGTTTTATATTAAAACTCAAAAGTTTGTATCATGCCCGTTTCAAATTCTATGAAGGAATTTTTTTATTATTTTTTCGTTCTTTGACAAAGTTATTGCGAATGATGAAAATAGGTGTTATCAAAAAATTTTTTTGATTTCTCAAGAAAAATTTTCCGATTTTTTTCAAAAAAATCAACACGGTTTTTTTGTTTTGGAACCTGTTATGTTGGACACACATGCGCAAGCTTACGTTTAAGTAAGACATGTAGTAGTATCCGGCAAAAATTTAAAAATATGTAGTATTGAAAATTTTGACGTAAGACCTTGTGCATGTGTGATGTTGGAACTTTTTTTTAAAAAATGTGCATGTGTGATGTTGGAACTTTTTTTAAAAAAATTTTTGGAGCGGCCGAGTCGACCATTGAGACCCAACTTTTGAGGTACGTCATTTTAGTGATCGACTTTTTGAGGTCCGTCACTTGATGCCCGACATTCGAGTCTCGACATTTGAGGCCCAACATTTGAGACCCCGAAATTTCAGGCCTAACATTTGAGGTTCCGACAAATCGTCGAAAGATTCAAAAAATATTTATAAAACCTGAAAAATATTGGACCGCAAACTTCGGGCCTCAAATATCGGGCCTTAAATGTCGGTCCTTAAGTATTGATCCTCAAAGTCGGGCCTCAGATGTCGAGGTCTCAAATGTCGCTCCTCAAATGTTGACCCACAAAAGTCGGGCCTCACACCTCAACGGGACCTCTCAACGCGAACCTCAAGTGTCGTGACCTCAAAAGTTGAACCTCACATGTCAATTCACCGCCAAAGGCCGCTCTAAAACAAGTTGTCGGAGCGGCCGAAGGCTATGGAGACAACTCGTTTTTACTATAGAGTATAAAGCCATCGTATATTTTGAATGAATTCCTATAAAAGATTAATAACTATTGCTTAAACGAATACAAAAAAAGTTTTATCAAAATTATAAAAAAAATAAATGTGCCTATAAAATTGTAGAGTGGATCATATAAAAACTTCAAACCGCAAGTTATTATGGTCACCCTGTACATTAAAAAATTTTTTTAGAAAATATTATTTAATGCTGCTCGGTTTCTTGAAACAATTTTTAACAAAAGCTTGAATGAAACGGAAGCTCATGAAGAATTTTAAAAAATCGCTCGCGTTAAATTTTTTGACCGTGTTTTTAACTTATTTTGACTAATAAACACATAGCCGCTTAAAGGATCAGTCCAGTAAGTTACAGTCATATTAAAAATGATATATTCGGAAAGATAATGAAAAATGGAGCATTTTTGTTTTACGGCATGTTCTGAATCGTTGTAGTTTTCGAGATAATTGCGTTTGAAATTTTGAATTTGTTACAAGCTCTTCGTTGTAATACACAAACTTTTTGAATTTTTTGCGTAAAAATCAATTTTTACATGAATTTTTAAAATTTTCATAAAATGAGCATTGTAGCAATTTTTTATAGCTAAATGAAACGAACAAAATGACACCAAAATTATCTAATTTGAACGTTGTTTTGGGTTATTGAAACGAAAACATGAATCAGAATTTTCGTTTCAATAACCCAAACAATGTTCAAATTGGATAATTTTGGTGTCATTTT
>OZJO01025819.1:0-16560 GCA_900406225.1 Acrobeloides nanus | reverse complement strand
TTTTTTTCTAGATTTTTCTCTAGATTTTCTTTAGGTTTTCTAGATTTCTAAATAATTTCTAAATATTCATGATCATAGGTCGGCAAGGGGGGAGCCTCTCCCCCTGACCCACTACGCACGAGCCCAAATTTAAAGGGGGGACCACGCACTCATGGCCCAAAATTGAGGGTGATCACGCATAGACCCCGACGAACATATGAGGTGGTACATAAAAATTGGGTGTCAGAAGACTAAAAAAAAGATCGTTTTTATGGTGGAATGGTGAGGGATCGCCTCATCGTGGGTCCCCTCCCCCCACCTTGCCGATCTATGTTCATGATTTTCTAGATTTGCACTAAAAGTTCCGAAGACTAGAGAATATAGAAAACTAGATAACCTGGGAAATTTCAAAAAATTCAATGACATAAAAGTTTCAAAGAAATGATACAAATCGAAAAAACTATTTAATCGTTCTTTACACACAATTTCAAGTCCCTAATACGAATCGAACCTCCATCGTGAACACTTGAACATCTAGAACCATAAAATTTTTAAACTCATCTACTTATTTTTTACAACCGACGAAAGGAACATACGATTGGAACCTTCGCTTTACAATGATGAAATTCCGTCTCATTTTCAACCTATCTTATTTCCCATTTTTTTCTCCAACGTCTCCACGTTACACTAACGTGCTGTCATGGACATTGGGGCTTCTTTGGTCGACAAACTTTAAGAAAAACTCGATTGTTTAGATCGGNATTTTCAACCTATCTTATTTCCCATTTTTTTCTCCAACGTCTCCACGTTACACTAACGTGCTGTCATGGACATTGGGGCTTCTTTGGTCGACAAACTTTAAGAAAAACTCGATTGTTTTGGGCTACCGACTTGACAACTCCAAACTTTCCATGCGACTTGAGAATCTCGAAAATGATTAATTAAAGAAAAACTCCAAAGAATCACGTATTTTTGGATGTGTTATTCGCCAAAGTCCTTGGCCATGAGTGTGTAATGGTGTCTAATGTTTGAATCTTCGTTCCATGTATAAAGAAGTTGTGTAAGAAAAAAAACTTGTTTCAAAGGGGGTGTGTGGGGATAGAGTAATAAATCTTCCGTAGTCTAAAGATGGATTAAAGAGCAAGGAATCGTTCTTGGATGGGTTACTCAGTGAGTGGTTTTCGCAAACCATGTGCCTAATTTTTAGTTGAAAACAAAAAAATAATTGGTTCTATATAAAAAATTGTTGATAAGAGTGTATTTAAGAGTTATTTTGATCTATTTTGAGATAAAATCTGCAGTTTTAGATGGCTCCTCGATCTTCCCCGACGCGTCAACGCCATTTGAGCTTATGCGAGAGAAATACCTTCATAAGCCCTTATGTTGACCAAATACTCTACACCCAAACCCCTTGTTTGGCGATACGACGTGAGACTGTAAATGCATGGGAACGACGTGCCCCTTTGGCACCACAACATGTTAAATCGGTAATTAATCCGTCTAGGCATGAGAATTTAGAGAAAACATGGCTTTTTTAGCTTATCGAAAAGGGTATAAAGGTTCTAGTTCAACCCTTTGACAACAGGGCTTATAGCCATGAAGAGTATGTTAAAGCTGGGGCTATTATAAGAGAAGATTTGTCGGAAGCGCAGCTAGTGATGTCCGTAAAACAAGTCAAAATCGAAGATCTTCTACATAATAAGACGTATGGTAGGGGTTTTATCGTTTTTTATGATGATACTCTCATATTTGCCTATATATCCTGTCCTATTTCTAGATAAATCTAAGATTTCCCCGACGCGTCAACGGGGGGGGGGGGGATTCAGTCTAAGTTTCAGTTTAAGCCTAATCCAAGCATAAGAATAAGCCTAAGATAAGCCTTTCATATCTAAATATTTTTATTTTACTATCATTTAACTTTAACATTTTACAAGTTCTAAACTTTTAACAGATTATAACTTTATTTTTTAGCTTTCTTCTCTCATACCATCAAAGGACAAGCTGAAAACATGCCCATGTTGGATGTCATTCTTAAAAGAGTAAACAAACTTCTTTTTTTACAACAAAATTATGACTTTTTCAGAAAATCCGTCTAATAGACTATGAAAGAATCTGTGATAATGATGAAAAACGTCTTGTGATGTTTGGAAAATGGGCTGGCTATGCTGGATTTTTAGATATCCTTCATGGTCTCGGAAAACGACTCAAAATTTTGGGTCATACTAACAATCCCTTTGAAAAAATTTCCATGGCACATAATTATTTTGATTCAAAAGAGGCTATCGAAGCGTTGAACGAGTGTGGAAAAGAGGTATTTTAATGTTTTTGTTTTGAAAATCTTTTTTTCGTGAAGATTCTAAATGGTTGCCTACCAAACGAACATGGTCCGATAATCTTTGTTTTTACGGGAACAGGGAATGTTTCACAGGGAGCGAGAGAACTCTTCAAACATCTTCCACACGAATATGTAGAACCAGAAAAGTTGTCAGAAATAGTCAAACATGGAAGTACGTTGATAGATGGTTGCCACGTTGGAATTTAAAAACAACACTATTTTTAGGCATGAATAAGATTTATGGGTGTGTTATTTCAAGAAAACATCATTTGGCAAGAAAAACAGGTAAAAGATTAAGAAAATTTTTGCAAAAAATTTGGGGTTATTTTTAGTTGTTTTTAAAAGGAAAATAGACTAGGTAAGAAAATAGACTAAGCACACAAAGGCATTCGGAAGAACTTGTAAGCACTCGGAGGTGCTCTAAAAAACTCATAAGTACTCGAAAGAGCTCGGGAACACTTGGAGGCGCTCGGAAGAACTCGTAAGTACTTGAAGGTGCTCTGAAGAACTCATAAGCAGTCGAAAGAGCTCGGAGGCGCTTGAAAGCACTCGGAGGTGCTTGGAAGCGCTCGGAGGCGCTCGGAAAAACTTGTAAACACTAGAAGAGCTCGGAAACACTCGGAGATGCTTGGAAGCGCTCGGAAGAGCTCAGAAGCAATCGGATGCATTCGGAAGAACTCAGAGGTACTCAGAAGCGCTCAGAGGCGCTCGTAAACACTCAGAGGCACTCGGAGGCGCTCGGAAGTGCTTGAAGGCGCTCGGAAGAACTCGGAAGCAATCGGATCAGAGCGGAAATCTCATTCAGAGCGCTAGGAGACTTATCGATCGGATCGGAAAATCTCCTCTCCGAGCGCGATAGCACTCGGCTCCCCAGTTTATTCCTTCTAAAATCCTAATTTTTCGAAAATTACCCAGATTTTCAAGGAAAAGAACAGAGACAGATAGGATAGGACACTTATTTTCTCATTTTAGATGGCCTATTCGACGCCGAAGAATTCGAAAAATACCCTGACAGATATGAATCCAACTTTATTACAAAAGTAAAGAATTTTTTCCTTTAAAAATTGCAGCATTTTTTCTGTCTAGATAGCTCCGTATGCCTCTGTAATTATCAATGGACTTTTCTGGAGGGCTAACGATCCTCGTATTATAAAAACTATCGATAGTTCGAAATTATCCTCAAAACTCATCGCAATTTGCGATATTTCAGCTGATCCAAATGGCTCTATAGAATTCATGACCGAATGCACAACTATTGAAAGACCTTTTGTGATCTATAATCCCGAAACGAATGCCACAACTAGCCGGTAATAGAGAAAAAATTTTAAAACTTAGAGATCAGATTTTTTTAAAATTGAATCGTTTCAAAATTTTAGTGGGTTAGAATAACGATTTTTGCTACAATAAAAGCAACTGTCGTGAAACAAAATCAATTTTAAAGAAAATTTAAGTTGCTTTTTTCTTTTTTAGAAACTTAAGTATGAGAACGAAATATTTAAATTTGAGAGAGAAAAAACGACCCCTGCTTTATATATGAAAAATCGCACTTTTTAGGCTAACCGAGCCGGGGATCCTCATCTGTAGTATCGATAACATGCCGGCTCAGATGCCAAGAGAAGCTACAGAACATTTCGGAAATCTTCTACTGCCATTCGTTGAAGATATGTTAAACGCTGCTAGGGAAACTCGATATGAGAAAATAAAATGTGGAAGTGAAATCAAGAACTCCATTATAACTTCAAATGGCAAACTAACTGCCAAATATGAGTATATCCATGAACTAATGATAAATCAATTGTAAGAATTCATATTAATTTTTGGTTAAATCGATTTTCATACAAATATGGCTAAAAATTTGATTTTATCTGAAAATTTTCAATAAAAAAATAATTTTTTATACTAAAACCGAATTTTAATTCAAGTTTTGACTTTAAAAAAATCAATTTTATCATGGATAACAATTCGATTTTTTATTAAATATTTTTAGAGGAAGGAAGCAAGACTCGTGTTTAGAAGAAATCGATGATTATGAAGNTGATTTTATCTGAAAATTTTCAATAAAAAAATAATTTTTTATACTAAAACCGAATTTTAATTCAAGTTTTGACTTTAAAAAAAATCAATTTTATCATGAATAACAATTCGATTTTTTATTAAATATTTTTAGAGGAAGGAAGCAAGACTCGTGTTTAGAAGAAATCGATGATTATGAAGAAAATGATTTTACTCTAAAGTCTGAGTGTGGTCAACAATTTTCAAAGTCTTTCGATTCGGCTGTTAGTTTTTTAAAGGGGGAGGTAAACTTTGGAGCAGCACTCGGGAGACCATTTCTAGCAGAGTTTTTATCATAACTTTTGATGGGTAAATCCGTTTGACTTGGTTTTGGTGTCATTTTGAAGCTCAGATTCTGGGCTTCAAAATGACACCAAAACCAAGTCAAACGGATTTACCTATCAAAAGTTATGATAAAAACTCTGCTAGAAATGGTCTCCCGAGTGCTGCTCCAAAGTTGACTCCCCCTTTACGAGTTTGTTCCAATAGAAAATTTAATTCTTTAGAGCCTACTGAAGATAATGTCACAAAAGAAGACTTTTACGCAGCACAATCGTGCCTAGATTTGAAGGTTTTTATTGAAATGACGATTATAGTCCTTTTTTCGCCAAAGATTTTTTTCTGCTATAAAATTTTTTCGATTGAATAGGGAATTAATAAAGTAATTGTTTATTGAAACGATTGATCAAACATTTCAAATTTAAATTTTTTGAAGGAAAAGGCCTTTTCACTAACTTTTTGCTCTTTGATAAGTTCGACAGAAAGCCAGGCAACAAAGAAATTTTTTATTAATTCTTTGTTGTCTGACTTTCTATCGAACTTATCAAAGAGCAAAAACTTAGTGAAAAGACCTTTTTCTTCAAAGAAATTAAATTTGTAATGTTCGATCAATCGTTTCAATAAACAATTACTTTATTAATTCCTGATTCAATCGGAAAAATTTTACAGCAGAAAAAATCTTTTACGAAAAAAGGACTATAAAATTTAACATATTCATGGCATTTTATTGTTTAAACTAATCAATAAAATTGATTTAAAATTAGAATTTATTACATCAAAGTGACCCCGAAGGACCACTATTCTCCCGCTCTCTTTTTTCCATAGAACCATAGCTAATGCAAAAATTAAGTATGTGTAACAGGTATCGGAAGACCTATATGAAATCCTATCTTATACTATATAGCTACAATCCAGTCTCCGAGAACCCTATGGAGGCTGCCTGTTTATAGAATTACATGAGAGTGTCCGTTTTGTGAATCACCCTGTACCATAAAAAATAACCAATATTTTTTATTATATATTTATAATAATTTTTTTCATAAAACTCCATGAGTTTTGAGAAAATCTACTGTTTTTATTTTTCTTGACTAACTTTTGTAGTTCCTTGCAAAGTCAACAACTTTCTCTCCCTAACCTTCGTAAAAGCCAGCTTATAAGATAGAATTTTCTAGATGTGCTGACCTTAAAGAGCTGCTATAAACAAAAAATAAATTTACTTGAAAAAGAGTTATGAAAGGAAACTCCCATCATCGGATGTTATTTAACAAAAGCATGCAAATCTCACGTTCAATATGTACAAATATTATCTTCTGTCCAAAGTGGTGGTGGGGGTGATTTTTAATTCTTTTGATATAAGATTCATAATAGATTGTTAAGTACATTTTAATGAGAACAAATGTTCAAGCTCTCCTTTCAAAAGCTAAGAGGAAGCTTTTAAGAATGAGTTTATGGCTAGAAAGTTCTTTTGAGATTAGTTCATTTCCTTAGGACTTGTATAAATCATTGTTAGAGCATTCACAAAGATTTTATTTGCCGTACTCTTTGAGTAAGGTTATAAAATTTGTCAACTTGAAATTTTAATAAACTATAGTATGGCCATGTTTGTTTTCGACGATAACAAAGTTGTTCTAAACCCAGAAAACGCATCGCCCAATATTTTGAGTAATATTCTACAGTGTAAAGCAGTCGAGATGGTTTTGATTGACCAGGTAAATATTTTTGAAAAAATTTTTGCAAAAATAAGCCGAAGCCTAGGCGTGTCGCTAACTTAAAGGAACACTCTCAATGAAAATTTTTTTAAAATCGCCAAAAATAGAGATTTGATTGGGTTTCATCGGGCGACAAAAAATGCCATCGCTCAAATGTTCAATCATTGCCCACAGTTCATGAGTTATAGGAGCCATTGCCCACAGTTCATGAGTTATAGGAGCCATTGCCCACAGTTCATGAGTTATAAGGAGCTACAACTATAGTCAGTACTAGGGAAAAAAATTTCAAATTCATAACATTTTTTGCATTAAATCCGATTTTATGAGAAATTGTCTTTTTTTTAATTTTTGAAACATCAAGAAATATTTGATATTTTAAATTTTAGGGCACTGGTGAAGTCTATCCATATTCCGGAAATCCGAATCGTCCATTTCGAGAACTTGTCACACGCGGACCATTTCTAGTGATTTCTATAGCAAAAATCACCGACATCTCGGAATCCGAGCACCTCTCTCGGAGTTCCATTAGACAAATTCCAACCTCCTAAATCTGCCATCAAGACATGTGCTTCTTTCAATAAAAATCGCTCCTATGCATATTAAATTTATTTTTTTATTTTTTATAATCCATAAATCTTAATCTGTACAAATAAATGTTAATACTTTAATGGCGTTGTAAACAAATCAAAAGCCATGAATGATATGAAGCGATTCCTTTCGTGAGTTACAAATGAACCAAAGTTTAATCCGACTATACACTGCCAATTTATGCAAAATTACCATGTACTTATGGTAATTTACAACTTCGATGTATCTATATACTATCAAAAGTTGTATGTTTGATGTATGTATTTGATTGTGCATACAATATAACGCGTAGAGGCAATAAAAAACCAACCATCATACAAAAAGGTTACATAAACATTTTTTTATGAGCATTTTTTTTTATAAAAGAGTACAGTTGTGAAGTGAATATATAAAAGTGGATAAGTTAATGGATAAAATTTAGATACGGCGTTTTCGATATTCATCAGCAGCGCTAACTTGAGCTTGAGCGCCTCCAGCTCCACCGGCAGCATTACCACCAGTTGAGATTCCGCCAGCTGCTCCACCATATGCTCCAGCTCCACCAGTTGAGCCAGCTCCAACACCTCCGGCAGCTCCACTAGCAGTACCACTAGTTCCTCCGGCAGCTCCACCAGCTCCTCCTGCGGCTCCACCGGTACCACCAGCGCTACCGGCTCCAGCTCCTCCCCAGCCTCCAGCACCACCAGCTCCTCCGGAGGCTCCACCAGCGCTACCGGCTCCAGCCCCTCCAGCAGCTCCACCAGAACTAGCTCCTCCTGTGGCTCCAGCGGCACCACCAGCGCTTCCAGTTCCGCCGGCACCTCCTGCACCATCACCACCACCATGACTTCCTTCAAATCCACCCAAAGTCGAAGTTCTAGGTGGGCAAGGACAATAGGCAGCATCACTTCCGGGTTCGCCTATATTAAAAAATTTTTTAATTACATTTTTATCCCTCACCATCTTGACCAGGTCCACCAGGTTGTCCAGGTCCTCCAGGCTGTCCAGGTTGTCCGGGAGGTCCAGCTGGTCCTGGAGTTCCAGCTTGTCCCGGTCCACCAGGTTGTCCGGGTCCACCAGCATTTCCAGGAGCTCCAGGTTGTCCAGAAGGTCCTTTTGGGCCAGGTTTTCCGGTTCCACGAGTTCCGTCTTGACCGGGCTGTCCGGGTCCTCCAGGCTGTCCTGGTTGACCAGGAGCACCAGCGTCTCCAGCAGGTCCGGCTGGGCCAGGAGGGCCTTGTCCGCCTCCTTGACCAGGTTGTCCATCATTTCCAGGTTGACCAGGTCCTCCGGGTTGTCCATCTTGACCTGCTGGTCCGGGAGGCCCAGGTGGACATTTGATGCATTCGCCGCCATGTTGTTCACAAGGAGCAGCATCTTGTCCAGGGTTACCTGGCTGACCATTTCCACCAGGTTCTCCATTGTTTCCAGGTTGTCCAGGTGGACCAGGTGGTCCTGGAGGTCCGGGTTGGCCTAAAATTGGTTTAATTTATGGNACCATTTCCACCAGGTTCTCCATTGTTTCCAGGTTGTCCAGGTGGACCAGGTGGTCCTGGAGGTCCGGGTTGGCCTAAAATTGGTTTAATTTATGGGTAAGAAGGAAATTTAGAGTACATGTAGGTTGAGTAGGTTCACATTGGCACCAGGCTGGAAGTCCTTGACGTTTGGAGCGAGCAAAAATGCTTTGGAAGGGATTTTCACGTGGTTTAGCTGGTGGGGTTACTATGATTTGGACATCCATGAGTTGATTCCATGCGGCGTCGGTTTCAACACGGAAGACCTGTAAATTTATTATTTAAAAAATATCCCAGCTTTATCATGTTTTGAGCACTTATAAAATCTATAACCACTGTTTTCTTGAAAGATAAAAAAAGTAAGCCTAGGCTATGGCTTAGGCCTAAGCATAGACTTAGGTATAAGCCTAGGTTTAGGAATAGGCTTAGGCCTAGACCTAGGCTTAGGCCTAAGCATAGGTTTAGGCATAAGCTTAGGCATACGCTTAGGCATAGGCTTAGGAATAGTCCTAGGCTTAGGCCTAGACTTAGGCCTAGGCTTAGGCTTAAGCCTAGGCTTAGGCCTAGGAAAATTGACTGGATTCATTTTTTAAAATTTAAAATTTTTTCAAAAATAAATTTAATCTCCTACTTGTACTCCATCAGTAACTCGATCGTTAATTTCATTGATCTTCGTATAAACTGAAGAAATTCCATACAAACACAAAATTGACGCAGCAACCGAAAAGAATGTCGCAAAGCCTAGAACGATCTTGCCTTCGGACATCGTTAGGTAACTCCTTGCTGTGACTATACTGGCTTTATCTAACCAAAAATCTTCTTTATATACGCCTATCACTTTATTAACCTCGATTCGGACCATATATTTTTTAGTTTTTTGGTCAAAATCAGGCTTTGTCTTAAGAAAGTAGGCTAGTTTCACAGACCATTGACTTTTTTGTAAGAAAAAACAAAGGGAAATACACTATTTTCGGATCGAATGTACCAATTAGTTTATTCTGAAGCAATGAAAGTAATTGCTTGTCGTATCGGATTACCTAATAACAAGTTTTAGAGTAAACTTAAAAAATGAATCCGCGGAATCTCTCATTGCAAGTGGGAAAACAATAGGGATAATGTGTCATAACAGGTTTAATAGATGATAACGAAAAGATGAAAGTTATCTACAAGGATTTTATATAAAAAAGTTGATGACAAAGTAGATTAGCATTTCATTTTTCTTGCTTCAGAAAAGAGATTCGGCTGAAATTTTTTGTGCATTATACTTCCGATAATGCTTAACAAAACTATAAAAAAATTATTTGATTTGTATTCTTTTTCTATTTAAAAAAATGTTTTAAAATAACCATTTTCCTCTATTTTTTAAAATCATCATCATAGGTCGGCAAGGTGGGGGAGGGGACCCCCTTTGAGGTGGTCCCCCACCACCTCCACTAAAAAAACGACCTTTTTTTAGCTTGAGGTAGTATTCTGACACTCACTTTTTATGCACCACCTCATATGTTCGGCGGGGTCTATGCGTGGTCCCCCCTCAATTTTGGGTCCATGTGTGCGTGGGTCAGGGGAGGCTTGCCGACCTATGATGACTATCTTCCCCGCTTTTTTGAATATAGAAATTTTTTCAGCAGGACCAATCTACAGTGAGGGGGCAACTATAATAAAAAATTATATCCTAAGCTTTTTTCCTCTTTGAGAAATCGCTTGGGGAAAGTGTCCCCGAACTTTTTTTGCACTCCGTGGACATAAGTGAAATGTCCTTGAAATTTTAAAATTAGCACCTCTCCCTTGGGGTGACGTTATATCGAGGTTTAATTGAAATAAAGTTTTAATAATGTTAATAAAAAACAATTTTTTACAAATTTTATATCATCGGAGAAGCCTTTTGTTTTCGATATGCGATCATCACTATATTCAGTTAGTATGATTTCTTGAAAAGCATTTAAACAAGGGTGAAAATATGCTCTTTTTGGGATTTGATACCTGAAATTTTCAAATTTTGGTATAAAAATTTAACAAAAAATTTTTACATTTTCAACCGTTTCTTTTACAATTACATGATGATTTTCATTTTGCATATCTTCTTCTATGTAATCTTTTTCGTTATGAGGTGAAGTACTAAAAAGAGATTTAAAACAATGTCTTTAAAGGGGATGTACTTTATAGCCACATCTCGAAAAAAATTTATTTTCACAAAAAAGACCCTATTGGGGGTAATTTGATGCGAGAAATCGATTGCGCGCATTCCCGAAGCGTGAAAATGCTTCCTTGAGGGAAAATATAGATTTGCTCGACCTTTTTTATACTAGTACTTGGTTTGAAAAGACGTTTCTCAATAAATAAGCCTTAGTGGTGCAGTAACAAAGCAGCGGCTTATTGGTCACAAAGATCGGGTTCGAATCCCATTTGTATCTAAATTTTTTTTGCATAAAGTAAAAAATTTTTCGATCAGGGTCAAGGAAGAATTTTCACGCTTCGAGAATGCGTGCAATCGATTTCTCGCATCAAATTACCTCTCAATAAGGTTTTTTTGTGAAAATAAATTTTTTTCGAGATGCGGCTACAAAGTACACCCCTTTAAGCTAGTCAAAAGCACCAATTATATTTTAAAAAATTTATCTAAAGTTTTCTATCTATTTTTGATGAGTTCTAAAAAATGTCAGAATATTGGTAAATTTCCACTAAGTTGATCATGATAAACAAACAAAAAATTCTACGATTAAAAAGGAACTTTTAACATCTTAATTCTGAATCGAAAACTTATGTTTAAACAATCTTACCTAGTAGTTGCATTTATTCTTCGCTCCAAATACCATCTTTTGTGAAAAAAAGCGCTTGGTGCCATTGTTTATGAAAGGATATGACACGAATAGTCGAATATTAAAAAAAATATTTGTCTCGTTGGCTCTTTTTCGCTTGCATAATTAAAAAAGCGACATTTTGATGCAACTAGCTGGATTCTCATTGCCTAAAAACGTTCGGCTATGCACGGAGGAAAAAGAGTAATCGATAAGTTAGTCACATGTACTCACAAGGAAACGTCCGAACTCAGAAATTTGTTTACGAGACCTACATAGTTTTGTAGAGCATACCCGACTTGTCGTTAAGAATGAAAAAATTAGCTGCTGAAAATCTATCCCTGAGGAGGTATGAGCTAATTAAAGTTTTAATTAGTTATTTATTTATTTGGTTATTTTCAAAACAACTTAAAAATTAGTGTTGAGCAATTTACGTAAATTTAGGTAAAATATGTAAGTTTTTGCTCTTTGATAAGTTTGACAACAAGTCAGACAACATAGAAATTTTAAATTATTTTTAAGGTAAAAAAGTTTAATAAAAATTCTATATTATCTGACTTGCTGTCGAACTTATCAAAGAGCAAAAACTATATAATTTACATATTTTACGTAAATTGATGTAAATTTACATTTGTAAATTTAAAACTGCACAACACTAATAAAAATAAAAACATCTCGTAAAAAGTTAATCTTTTTTCAACTTTTGAAACACAGCGGGCAAAGTTTTCATCAATTTTCCTCTCATTCTTGTATGAATCCAATCTTGAAGCTCCGTTGGGAAGACTAATGATAAGGGTATAAAATAAAAAATAGCATCCCAACCGCATTGATATCTAGATCTAGGATATCTGGCAGTTACGGCATGAAAATAATTGTCTACCACATAATCAAAATTTTCTGGATAGGTCTGGACTCCAGTTGTTCTCATGGAGATTACTAAAAAAAGAGGTTATAGTGGAAGGGTTGATTGGGAAATAATTTAGGCACTCTTCTTTAAAATGAAGATCTTTTATAGTAGACTAAAAACTCAGCTTACAGTCGTCTTTGAACTCTTCCCCATATTCTTCTTTTTGATCCTTTGATAAGTTATTCCAAGTTTTCTCTATCAAACCTATCCAAAATCCAGGCCTTATGGCCAGTGGTGTTTTAAATGAGCCAGGTTCAACAATACTACACTTGATACCCCAAGGCTTGAGCTCCAATCTAAAAAGCTCTGTTTTCATTATATCGCAACGAAAACCTGGAGCTACCTTAGCGTATCCATAAAAGCCTCTGTACCATGTTTCGAAACATTATAAGAACAATTATAAGGCGCTGTTATTCTCCCTAATACACTCGTAGTTGAACAAATTCTTCCTCTAGACTTTTTTATCAACGGCAAAAATGTCTAAAAACTCGATATGTCTGTCCATTTTGCTAGAAATCTCGATAAAAGCCTAACCGTACCTTACGAGAAGCCATCTCCAACTGTTAGGTAAAAACCTATGTCAAAATTAATTTTATGTTAGAGAGCACCACAAAATACATAAAAAATGTGAACAATTTTTCCTCGAGAGGAGCACAAAATGTGTTATTTTGGGTCTGAAAGATAGCCTTATAACTTTTATGATTAAAAGCTTTTTCGATAAGTTTTGCTGCATCTGTTAGGGAGTGAAAAGATACAAGTTATGATATAGCTTTTTTGATAAGTTGACCTCAAACCTTTGCCTTCATGGATAAAAGCGCCTGACAAAAATGACATCTTTCTCTGAGGAAAAATTGTACTTTCAGGGGTCTAAATTCGATTTTGTTTTGCTCGACTTTAAACCGACTTAAAAACTGTTTCTAGGTCAGAAAAACACCTTCTGGTCGTTTTGGTACAGGTTGTGAAAATTCGATTTTTAACCCACGATGGCTGGAGGGCCTGTAGGGCCCCTCGGTTGAAAATCACAGAGGTGTCTCACGGGAAAACATTTTTCACGTTTTCGATGAAACTTCGGTGCTCTTTAACATAAAATTCATTTTGAAATAGGTTTTGACCTGACAGTTGGAGATGGTCCTTTGTTAGAATTGTTGTGCAAATTCTAACCTTAATCACTCTAATCTGCCCCAACGTATTAATGTCAAAAGCTTGTCTATACTGTTCTATGGAGGTCCATTCAACAGGACCATAGCTCGTTGCTGTGCCGGCATTGTTTACGATTGCCCATAATTCTATAAAATTTTTGTTTTGATGTTCAAAAATTTTCAATAGCAAAAAAAGATTCACTTTGTCCGAACTTTAGGTGAGTTATGATAAAATTATAAGCATCTTGGACGGATTCATCCTTTGTACGTCTAGTAAGACAGTATAAAGTTTGCCTGGAAGATGTTGAGTTTCATCTTCCAAATTTTTTGTTCCCTAAAAAGGAAATTTAATAAAGTAAGAAAAAATTTCACACAGACCCTTTGGGGCTGCATACCGTTCGGGTTGTATACAGCTGTTGTATCACACCCGGTTACTCGACATTTGAGGCCCAACACTTGAGAAAATTTTTTTTGGAGAAAGGGCCCTAATTTGGACTTCGTTTAAGCCTCAAATGTCGAGTAACCATCACACCCACCCGGGTTTTTGGGCTTTATCTTTTACTAGTTAAGCTACTTTGGAAAAGTAACTGCACCTAAAATTTTGTTTTTATACCAGCTTTAAAATGATATATAACTTGTGGGGTGAAAATTTAACTCCCTATGAAAAAATGCAAAAATTTTTAGTTTTGATTATTTTTTTCTATCATTATCCATCATAGGAAAAAACTGGCATTTGTATTTGGATAATTTTGACATATATTGTGCAGAATTTTATGCTGAATAAGATGATCGAGTTTTCTCCAAGGAAAATTCGTTTTTGGGATCAAAAATTAATTTTTTCGTTTTTCAGCTATTATTAGCGGTTAAATGTCAAAAAAGTTGGACTGGCAGACAAATGACAAGCGGACAAGTAAAAATAAGAAATTTGATAAGCGCGTAATCGGTCGATTTCATATACAGTCAACCCTCTATTATCCGACCCCTTCCCTTCGATTAGGAAAACCTCGATTATCCGACCCGACGAGGGATCGCATAATCGAGGTCCGCTAATCGAGGTTTGAAATATGCAAATTTCGGAAACAGTCAACCCTGCGATATAGAACCTAGCAAAATATGGAGTTCGCTAAATTTTGTGAAAAAATGGTGAATTAGTGAACAATCGCAAAATTCATGAAATTTATTAAAAATTTCGAAAAATTTGATTTTTTTCGAACTTTTAAATTTTTCAATAAATTTCATAAAATTTACCATTTTTACAAAATTTAGCGAACTCCAAACAATTTACACTTGCATTTAAATGTTTTTGTCTGATTTGCAATAGTCTAATTGTTGAAATAATTTATCGTTTATTATAAAATTTCGAATTGCAAAAAAAGAGAAAACTATTTAAAAATCGAATATTGAGATATTTCCAATTTTTTAAAATTAAAAAATTACAATTCTTACCTCTTCAGTTAAACAACCAGCAAACGTAAGAATTCCGCTTTTAGCACATTTTATAGCAAAGAGCCGCCCAAAACCACTATCACATCCAATGATAAAAACAGCCTTATTTTTCATATCACTCACAGCAATTAGCTCCCATAAGTAACGTAAGCAAAAATAAAGCGTAACTGCTAGAAACGAGAAGAATAGTAGGGCCAACAACATTTTATCAAGAAAAAATCACAACAAGAAAACATTCAAAAATGAGGACCTTATGAGAACTAATAAATTTTTATGGCCTTATAAATTTTGGTTTATAACTAGAATTTTTGGTTTTTTATTTCGGATGAAAAACAAAGGTCAGATGAAGAAAAATGACATTTTAGGAAAGAAAAAATGGTTTTGAACAAAAGGTCTAAAAAATGGAAAAGTGAGGCCAAAAATGATCGAATTCGGATGAGAGCGATATAATATACTTAAATTTTTAATATGTATATAATATACTCAAATTTTTGAAGGATCCCCCAGGCTGAAAACCAAAAAAAATTTTCACTATTTTTTCAAGGCCCGAAAAATTTTTAAAACTTTAAAAAATTTTTCTCGTGAAGAAACTAAAAAAGTCGGAAATTTTGATTTTTTCGGCGTATTCACTTCCCACATTTAATAAAAAAATATTTTTTTACTATTTTGTCTCTCGACTGCGTGACCTCGCCATTTTTCGCTTAGTGCCGCGCCCTTTAACCCGGGAATGCGCAGCGTATCATATATGATACAAATTTTCAATGGCCGAGAACGCGCATTTTTTAAAATGACTGAATGATACGCTGCGCATTCCCGGGTTAAAGGGCGCGGCGCTTCGCGCTCTTTAACCCCACAAAGACGTAACCACGCGAAATCTTAATCCAGCGCGAGCGAACCCCCTCCGGTGGAGCTGGGCCGAAGAAAAAGCCGCGAAAAATGGCGAGGTCACGCAGTCAAGAAAAAAATAGTAAAAAATATTTTTTGTAAATGTGGGAAGTAATATGGCAGAAAAGATAAAAATTTCGGAACTACTGTCGATCAGCGACCGCATTGAACGTGAATTTTTTCGAAAAATTTTTTTCCGATTTTCTTATAAAAACCGACTTTTTAGGGTAATTTCTAGGCGAAAAATCGATTACGCACATTTTCGAAGCGTGAAAAATTAAGTTTGACCCTGAAAATCAGGGTAGAACTGCGTTTCGACGCGAAAATTTTTTCTGATTTTCTTCTAAAAACCAACTTTTTAGACTAATTTCTAGGCGAATAATCGATTCGCACATTTTCGAAGCATGAAAAATTACATTTGACCCTGAAAATCAGGGTAGAACGCGAAATTTTTTCTAAACCGATGGGGGCGTAACACTGTAGATCAGCGACCCTGTTGAACAGGGTTAAAAACTAAAAAAAGATTTTCAGGGTCAAATGTAATTTTTCATGCTTCGAAAATGCGCGCAATCGATTTTTCGCCTAGAAATTAGTCTAAAAAGTTGGTTTTTAGAAGAAAATCAGAAAAAAATTTTCGCGTCGAAACTCAGTTCTACACTGATTTTCAGGATCAAACTTAATTTTTCACGCTTCGAAAATGCGCGCAATCGATTTTTCGCCTAGAAATTACCCTAAAAAATCGGTTTTTACAAGAAAATCGGAAAAAAATTTTTTCGAAAAAATTCACGTTAATGGGGTCGCTGATCTACACTAGTTCCAATTTTTTTAAGGGTCCTCCCTTATGTTTTAAATTTTTGAAAAATGGAGCATTTTTTGTTTTACAGTAAATTCTGAATCGTTATCGTTGTCGAGATAATCGCGTTTGAAGTTGGCGATTTTTGGAATTGGTTTTG
>OZJO01025815.1:0-12510 GCA_900406225.1 Acrobeloides nanus | reverse complement strand
CATTTGCATATAAATTTATTATGCCTCTATGTTATATAACACATTTAGGAAGGATTTACTCAAGTTATATGTGACAGAAACGGAAAATTTTTGAGCCCACAAGGGATTTACACCATTGGTCAAAGTGTCCACAACAATAAAAATGGACAAGGACAATGAAAATATATGAGATATGGAAATTAGATGAATTTTATTTGGAGTGAGTGTTTTAAACACATGGATTCATCTGGAAAACAAAAAATTGCGGAACGCATGTTGAAATTAAAAATCCTAGTGGTCCCCAATTATGATTTTTCACAAACATCGAGTTTGAAGACCCGGATTCAATCCCGCTCGGGGCCTTCGACGCGATGGGAGGGAGTCTCCAATCCACCTGATTACGCCCCTGCTCTTAACTCATCTATCACCTATTGTGTCGATCCTCCCTCTACTATCCTTGTATGGTTGTATCCGCAGAATCTTAGAAACGGATTCTAGTCTAAACAAGAATGTACCAAATGAAGATATATAAGAATCCGAGCGTTAACAATAAAATTATGTAATATGCATAAGTAGACATGAGCGTAGGTGGCAATTATAGGTAAGTTAAGCAGAAGGAATTTCCATAGAGACTTAATTATAATGAAACTATGGCAAGCTTAATAGGAATAGATAATTGAAGATTAAAAACCATGCAGAAGGAAATAAAAAAGTCTATAATGTGAAAAATGATAGTTCAGCAGCATTGTGTTACTACTATTTAGTCTGCGGTGCCCAGGTTGGAAAAACGAATCCTTTGGCACTATTTCGGTTGTGGGTGGGTACAAAGTCGAAATTCATTACGAGTCATTTGTGACCGCCATGGTTTAGTGGTCCGGTGCGCTGCCAAGGAGCTCGGCATCACCGACACTACCGAGGGCTCGGTTTCCCCTGCGCCTTTCACGCTGGAGGATCACAACAACTTCAGTCAAAATTAGCGACCAATGCCATGCAATGGTTATCATGGTATAGTGGTCCGGGGCGCTGACAATGAGATCGGCATCACAGGCAATTGTTTGGTTTGTCTTGTGTCCAAAAGTTTTTGCAGAAACATGTGATCACAATAAAAAATCGCGACACCCTATAGGAGCNGCCATTCAATGGTTATCATGGTATAGTGGTCCGGGGCGCTGACAATGAGATCGGCATCACAGGCAATTGTTTGGTTTGTCTTGTGTCCAAAAGTTTTTGCAGAAACATGTGATCACAATAAAAAATCGCGACACCCTATAGGAGCCAAATTTGTCATCGTTTTCAATTTTTTCAAAAACACGTTCAGTCTTGTGCTCTTGCTATACAAAATATGCACCTGGATCTATCTACCTACACACATCCCGAAAATTCCTCCTATCCTTAATTGAATCCATTTCCGTCCATTTAGTCACGCAATTTCTTTAATGGAATTCTATGCCTGCCGAAGCAATTCAGCAAATTTTATTATTAAAACTCGATGGGAATAAGGACTCTCTTGGCTATCACAATCATAACTTGCAAGGAACACTTCTATAATCTCCTCTTGTGTCCGTTGCCCGGCAACCGGTCGGAACTTCTTGAAATAAGCCTGTTGCGGAGAGAGAGAGTACGTGAAAAGATTTTTCTTTTCCGGATAATTGGCTGCTTCCATGGATCGATTAAATTTTTTTAGTGTTCAGGTGTGTAATAGAATTTTGGGGAAAGAAGAAGAAAAGGGAAAAAGGAGTTGACGTAAGGGAGGAAACGGTTGTTATGATGGAGGCATGAAAATGTGTTTGGCAAATATGAAGGGATTGGCAGATGCCATTTTGTAGCAGCTTAAAAATTTAATAAAAATATAGGAATCCTACACAAGTCTCTAAAATAAGGGATCTTACAAAAAATCACCAAAATCATATATGTGAATTCAGGGCTGTGATGCTCTGAAAATCCCGACCCTCACACCCTTCTTGCAAATCAATGAAATAGCCAGACCCAAAAATGCGATTTTTGCCTAAAAGCGACCCCTTTTGGGGTCACTTTTAGGCAAAAAAANGCAAATCAATGAAATAGCCAGACCCAAAAATGCGATTTTTGCCTAAAAGCGACCCCTTTTGGGGTCACTTTTAGGCAAAAAAATGTATGTTATTTTCTCGAATTTTCGCGTCGATATACAGCTTTTCTTGAATCCGAGGTCAAATTCGGATTCCCAGCACATTTTTACCTCAAAAGGGGTCATTTATAGGCAAAAGTCACATTTTTGCGACTTTTCGCTTCAATACACAATACGCTTTCCCTGAGTCAGGGAAGCGTTTTTCGCTTCAAAAATGTCAAATTCGGATTCCCCGCCTGTTTTTATCCCTAGAGCGGTCATTTCCAGAAAGAAATTTCGAAGAGTTTTTCACGTGGGTGGCCCCCTATTGTGTAGTAGCTCTAAATTTTCTTTTTTTACGCGAATTTTTCATATCATGTAAATTTATTGCTATGTCAAAAAAGTGTTTTCCAAAAAATATCTAACAATTAAAATTTTACGGTCGAAAACTTTGCACCTTTTAAACCATATTAGCAAACAAGAAAAAAACTCGTGGGCAAGAAAAAAACATGTAGGCAGGAAAAACATAAAGCATTCTTAATTAGTCATCAATTGGAATTTGAAAACAAAAAATGTTGCTCTAAATAAACTCAAGAAATTAAGCTCCTTTGAAAGAAGATGATAATAAGAAAAAATGATAAATTTATCCAAACAAAAATATCCATTAGCTAAAAGGGTACTTTTAAACTGAAAAAGTGCAGGGGCACGAAAGATGGAAATTAATAAAGGCTTAAGACGGGGAGAAAAGGATAAAATATAATATCAAAATTGTACTTGACACTGGATAGGATGTTTTTTCAAAAATTCAAAAAAACCCATCCACAAATGGAAAATGCTTGAAAAAATAAATTTTCTCTTTTTTTCTTCAAAATTGTTCACTCACAACGAAACGGATCGACTTGATACCCTCAGATTTTGATGAAATCTAACTATTTTTGTTCGCCATACATGATTTACTATGAGGAATGACAAAATTATCGGCCCATAGAGCTTGTGTATATAGACAATTCAATAGAAAATCGAAAAACGCTATGGGCAGATAATTCGATCATTTCTCCGAGTAAATCGGGTATGGCGAACAAAACTAGCTAGGCTTCATCAATATCTGAGGGTATCAAGTCGATCCGTTTCCTTGTCAGTCAAAGCACAAAAAATTCAAGCAAAATCAAGCAATACTCCTTAAAATTAATAAAACTCCTAATTTTCTCATCCAAATAAACACTAACACTACAAATAAATAAAGAATATTTCCTTAAAGGAACCGCCAAATTAGCTCCGGACGGAAGAAATCGAATTTTTCAAGAAGCTAGATAACTTTTTCGACACCGCAGCCTTTTAATTCTCTCCGAAGGGACTCCCCAATAGCACACATACAAACTTTTCAATAAGCGTTTATTCAATTCTATAGCTAAACTAGTGATGGAAAATGCATGAATGTTCTTCTTCTCGTCATGAATTGTATGTGTGTGTATTGGAAGGCAATTTGGGGAAAGAAAAAGGCGCCAAAGAAGAATTTTCGTGGCTGCCCCGGTTGAAAAACGAAAATCCATTTTTTGCTTTCATGAAAGCCGCCTTGGCCTTTCTTTGGCTAAAATTGATTTTGGTTTAGGAGAGATAAACAGAATGCCGGGAGTTTTGAAAAGTTTATGGGTGGTCAAAATTAAGATGAATGGGCAAAAAATTTTTACTACTCTTATATAAAACGTGTAATGTTTGTTTGTTCTGACTAACTTTTGAAGGTGCGATTCAAGCCCTGATACACGCTCAAAAAAAATTTGCTAATTTAAGTAGAATTCGGCTTAAAATCGCTCTTGGTAGAAAAATGCTTAAAATTAAGCATAATTCCTCTTAAAATTAAGTAGAATTCCACTTAATTTTAAGAAGAATTATGCTTAATTTTAAGCATTTTTCTACCAAGAGCGATTTTAAGCAGAACTCTACTTAAATTAGCAAATTTTTTTGGAGCGTGTACGTCATCGTGATCAGGGCAGAATTCTAAGACGTTTGATATCACTTTTTTGAAATTTAGTGAAAAAAATTTTTTCGATTTTTACCTCTTGGGGGTAGAGGTGCCATCAGACTTTTCTCATTTTCCATGAAAAATAATCATCTTAAGGAAAAATCATTTTTGGTGCAAAAAAATAATCATTCAGTCAAAAAATAAGCAAAAATGATTAGAAATAAGCGAGAATGGCACCCCTACTTTGGGCCGCTCAGATACTGCTCGGGAACACCGCTCGGAGCGCCGCTTGGGACACTCGGGAGCGAGGCCGAGCGTTGCAGGCGCTCACTCGGAGCGCGAGCGCCGAAGGCGATCGTTCTCCAGTTTATAAAAAATGAAAGTTGAAAAAAAACAAATTTAGAAAAAGGCATGAGGACCTCCAATGTCGGCGTTAAGAGGGGATGGGGAAAATTGACACAGCGACGAAAAGTGAAGCAGGGTCTGAGGAAGGTGTTTTTTCCAAGTCTTGGGAAAAATATTATTTTTCTTAAGAAAAAAATGAAATTTTTTGCAAAATTCCTTTTCTTTTGCATCATTTTTCGTCCAAAACATTTCTTAAACAAAACGAAATACAGTGGCACCCATACATAGATAATATTAACGATTTAATGAAATCCTAGATTACGAGCGGAAATAATTTTTTGCTATTTTTTATGATTCAAGTTATAAAAAATAGATAAAATATTTAAATAATAGGACATGGATTATAAAAAATACTTCAAAAACACAGATTACACACATTTTGATAAATTTTTTAGATTATACAGAATGAAATTATAGACAACGATTACAAATCCTTGATTAAGACACAGATTATAAGAATCAGATTATAGAACACAGATTATAAAAATTAAATTCCACGACAGATTACATGTACAAGAATTTTATTGTAAGTTCCAGATTATGTAATTAAAATTTATGCACTAGGCCCCTCGTTATGACGCGAATTCACGACCATTTGTTACGGCCTCTCGTTACAGAACCCGTTCTCTTTTAATTTAAAAATTGTAATCCATGCCTTGTTATCCAAAACGTGTAATCCAGGTCTTGATTTTAAAAACGTGTAATCTGCGTTTTCTTATGCAACTTTATAATCTATATTCTATAATTCGTAAAAAATTATGTATTTATCTAATCCCGGACTTGTAATCAATCTCAATTTATTAAATCGAATAATCTATGTTCATAAAATATGAACATATTATACAAGATTTTAAGTTATGTTTCCATAATTCGCTAAAAATTATCTAAGTTTTATGAAAAAACGTGAGTCAATTATATTATCTACATATGGGTGCCAATACAGTAGAGCCTCCGTGCCTGAAATTTTTTCCAAAAATGACCACTCCTACTGTTCTATAAACGAGTTATGTCTGTGATTAAGATCTCAGGAACGGTTGATTTAAACCCTAGGGCGAGGTCCCTCAGTGCTAAAACAAAAGTTATATATGACGAATAGAGAAGACGAATCATCGATTTTCGAAGCCACCAAAATCATCGATTTCGAAGACGGTTTTGTTCAATTTTTTACCCTTGGGGTAAAAGTAATACTAGTTTTACAAATTCAACATTTTACAGCAACTTGAATTTTGCACAAAAAAGAAATTGTAAGAAATAATTTCAAATCTGAATTTTTAGGAACTCATAAACAAAACTAAGAGGAAAATAAAAGCTTGTTTCTAACCCTAATTGAACATAACCGGTTTTAATGGGACAATAAATCAATTTCTCGACATGAAATTAACTTTAAGTTAAAAATTGTATAGTCACGTAGAAAAAACATAATTTGAGAAAAATACATTTGTAATAAAATGACCAAAAACTGATTTTGTTGTTGATAAAACTCACAGCCTAGAGCATAACAAATAGAATCCTAAAGTAAATTCAATCCATCATAAAAATCACACAACATAATATATACAACGATTTATCAAAAAGCACTAAAAAACCATAAGATCTCTGAAAAATCACTCGTCATAATTGATCCTCCCTGCGGAAAAGTGTCGAAACGAAAATGGCGCGCCGGCGGTGCAGCTTTTGCTGTGGTTGCTGCGCGTGTGGGAAAGTGTGTGCAAAACACGTTGAAAGTTACGAAAACTGTGGTCTCCCTTGTCGGTCGTTCAGCGACGGTCGCGCTCTTCTTTCAGCAACCAGCAACCCAAAATCGATGACACAGTGACTGTATGGAATCAAGACGCGCAGGGGAAACGTCATTTCATTTCTCTCTAATTCTATTTCGCCTAAAAGGTTGATCAACGGTGTCGTGTGCTTGCGGGCGACTGCGTGCGTATCTCTCTTGTTGTCTGCCTATAGGGGTACTTCTTTGACATAGAGGGGGAGCAAGAAGCAAAGAGCAAAACAAGAAAAGTATGCATTTGTACAGGCCTTTTGTGCTACCGACACTTGTATGAAAGACGAAAATGGGATCAAATGAGAGAAAAGAGATAGAAGAATANCTCTCTTGTTGTCTGCCTATAGGGGTACTTCTTTGACATAGAGGGGGAGCAAGAAGCAAAGAGCAAAACAAGAAAAGTATGCATTTGTACAGGCCTTTTGTGCTACCGACACTTGTATGAAAGACGAAAATGGGATCAAATGAGAGAAAAGAGATAGAAGAATACTAGAGCGTATGCAAAACTGTTGTGAAAGAGTAATTTGAAGTGCAACAGAGCGTTAAAAAATCGAATGCGCGACAGACGATTGTGAACAGTGGTTAACTATTAAAAGCACTTATGTGCATGTGGCTTTTGTTCTCAAGCTTACAGGTTTAATGAAATATTAAATAAAAGCTTTGTGTACATTAGAAAATCTAGAAAAATAAACAAAAAAAGATCAGCATGAAGTACAGGATTTCCCATATAAAAAAGGGCACTTTTGTGATTTTTTCACAAATTTTTAAGTTTTTTAATTTTCATCAAAAACCTTATAGGGAGTTTTTCTATGCGATTCACGCATTTCTGAACCTTGAAAACGTTTCCTTACCATATCTAAGCCTATTTTCGCTTCAATATATACACTTCTTCCTTGAGTTAGGGTCACGGAAGCGTTTTTTTTCAACGAACAATTCATTTTGTAGGGAAATCGTCGAAATTTCCTCAAGCTTTGCGCCGAATGTGAGCTCAAGAAAGAAAAGCCAAAGAAGGGAATCGTAGTCAAGCCAACCGTCGCCGAAGAGCAAAACGAACGTTGTCAAGTCGACCTTATCGACCTCTACTTATGTCCGGACGACGACTACAAGCATATTATGGTGCACCAAGTAAGTCTCTGGGTTTTTGTTTGAAAATCAAAAAATAGGATCATCTCGCGAAGTTCGCCTTACTTCGAGAGCTCAAAACGAGACCACTGCCGAAGTTGTCGAGCACTTAGCTGAAATTTTCGCCACTTTCGGCGCTCCGCGGATCTTACATAGCGACAACGAAAAAGAATTTACGAATAAGCTTGTATACCACCAAGGCGGTGCAAGCAAAGATGCTCCCCTGTGATCTCATCCGGCACTGGCCGGGATGTCTCATTGTATATGGACGATCTCGTCGTCACTCATAAAGCCTTTTTTATGACATCGAGCTGATAGCGTTGGAACAGTGGAAAGAAGACATCGAGATGCAACGAGCTAGAGAGCGTGTGGTATAGAAGGAACAGGTTTAGAGAATGCTCGAGAATTCGAAGCGAATATTGGTGTTTATTACCAGCATTGATTTAATTATTACTTTCTAATTTAGGTATGCTCCAGTGGAAATCTGCAAGAAAGTGAGCCTGCCAACTGCCCCAGTTGAGCGCCCCGAAATTGGCCACGCGAATCTGCTAGGCGTCGTCGTGGAAGCGGACAATGGATTCTACAAGATTGGCACGAAAAGTGGCGTCCTTCCACAGCGATTCACGCGAAACTAGCTCGAACCATGCGACAACGATTTCATCTTGTTGGAAAACGTGCCAGATTTGGAAACTTCGTTCAGAGCAGCCGTGGGAGCTGATTCGGTGACAGGAACATAGCGTAAGTCATGTTTGTGTGTGAATTGAAAATGGTTTACGTATTTTTAGACCGCAAGCATTGTATGTGCACGGGGATGTACGACGAAGAAATATGCTTGTAAGAAGGCCGGGATAAGTGCAATAGTTGATGCCACCACAGCAATACGTGCCAAAATAAGTGATAAATTTATTTCGATCTCTTGTTATTTTTAACTTTGTTATTGTTTATCATTGTTCATTTGTTATTATTTATCTATTTTTAGTTGATTAAAGTCATTTTAATTCACATAAGCACGATATATTCCAATCTGGTACGTGAATTTTAAAATATTCAGGATCGGCTAACCGATTCTGAGAATTCTGGATCGGCTAATCGATCTTGAGTCAAGATCGATTCCCTGGATCGGCTATAACACTTCCATTTTTCTCAATAAAATTTTTTGGTAATGAAAATTCTGTCGATCAGTGATGCTCATTCGCCATTATCTTTTTGACAACTATGGGCAGGTGAAATTTCTGTGAGTAAATGAAAATTCTGACGGCCAGTGGCGATTATATTTATTTTTATATTCTTGTTATGTGAATGCTCTCAGACTTATTTGTCATTCGCAAATTAGAAATTTTTGCGAAAGAGGGGTTCATTTCTGGACCCCCTGCACACGTATGTTTTCAAGATTTTGGTTTATATTTCTATTTATTTTTTACTTTTGAAAATTTTTTTATAAACTCCTGTTTTGTTTACACTATTAGAATAATTGTGTCAAATATAATAAGTTTAGGTCAGATCATATCTTTAATCATTCATGGCTGTAAACTTAATGATTTTACGTGCATACTTGCATATTGGAAATTTTCAATATGTCGATTAAAGTTTCTCTGATTATATTTATTTTTATATTCTTGTTATGTGAATGCTCTCAGACTCCTAATAGTAACACTGTTACATATTTTAAAAGAGGTAGGAAAGGCTAAAAAGTTTATAATTAAGAATTTTTTTAGTCAAAATTTCAAGGAATAGACATTACAGTCAGCTCAAACCGCTACCACATATTGCAAAATCAATGCCACCTATTGCCAAACCGATGCCACCAAGAGGTTTATATTTTCGCGAGAATTTTATTCGTTCTAACATTTTTAGCAAAAATCTCAAAAGAGGAAGATGTTAGCCAGTTAAAGTTACGATCATCCATTTTTACAACTACGGTGCCTACAAAAAGTATTGGGCTTTTAAATTTTGTTCATTTTCAAGCTTTAGAAAATATTTCACACCATCGAAATGTCACCACAACTGATTGGTTATTATCGAAAATGCTTTATCATTGGAATAAAAATTCTCCAAGATTGATGGTGCTTAATTTATGTAAAAAGGCTGCAATTGCAATGCATTATAGGTGAGAATTGAATTCCGAAATGAAATTCTCACTACGTGCCTGTAGTGTCCTATAAGTAACGCTAAAGATCGTTGTTCTTGCTGGCTAAAGTGCAGTTCGTGGTCCTCGCTTGGATTTTTTCCAAAAAGGTGTTTTTTGAGAGATCTAATGTAGAGGAGTGTTATAGCGTTAAAAAATTTTGAAACGAATCTCTCTGGAGATGTGCAATTTTTTTCAAATGCGGTTCTTTTTTGCTGGATTTCGAATCGTTGACGTTATGGGCATGACTTTTTCTTTTTCTCGTTGAAAAGGACTAATTTGTTATGATAGCAAGAATAACGTTCTTCAGCGTAACTTTTATTGCATTTTTTCTTCACTGTGCATAGTTTTAGATGGCATGACAAAGCAGCCAATTTGCTAAAAAATTGTGGCAAGCTGATAAATAAAAGAAGAAAACAACTGCGTCAACAAGTAGCCGGAGATTTTTACGAGCAAAAATTAACAGTTTTGCGAAGAAAAAATCGAAGTATTTCTAATCAGCCATCAAAAGAATCACAAATATCCAAAAATTTGTTTGAAGACTTCAATCCAGCGCCATATTAAGCCAAAAAATGGAGAAAAACGAGAGTTTTTATGTAAAAATTATGTATTTTTATATAAAGTTTTATAAAGCATAAACAAATCCATTTTTTCGAGACCAAAAGTTTGTCGTTTCCTTGCATCCTGTTGGCAATATTTATATTTGTCAAAAAAGCAATTAAATTTTGTTAGCACTTATGCTATTGATGCTTATGTGATTCCTAGGAAAAAGTTGTCTTTGTCAACAAAATCCATTCTACCAAATTGGTGTGTTAGAGTTGAGTCGATTTTTCTTATTTTTATATTCGTGTTTTCTTTTTTGCGTCAAGTATGAAAAAGTGTTCAAAATGTGGCAAACTGAGGCCTGGTGACGATAAAGAGGAATGCTATTGTAAGAAGATGTCTAAAACTGTTTCGAATTGTAGAAACGATGTTTGTGTTTTTTTATGGCTTACGAATAAAATGATTGTAAAAATTTAGGTCGATAAATGTATTCATTGCAGTCAGCCTAAAATTTTGTATTCGAACACGCCTGTGGTGTGTTATTGTCAATGCCATAAATATAATTACAATATTGATTGTGGTTATCAAGTATCTAAGAACATAGGTGGTGGGCGGGGGGGGGGGTAGATAGGGTCCATGGAACTTCTTTCCCTCAAAAAAATGTTGTGCTCTAGGGGGACTTTTGCCCTCACTCTCTATGGGACAAAGGAAAAATCGAATTTCTGTCAAAAAACCGAATTTTGGTTAAAAAAAGTACGGTAACACGTGTACAAATCCCCCTGAATTTCGGGGGGGGGGGATCGCCCGCAACCCGCAGACCAAAATGAGTTTCGAATTTTGGCCCGAAAAAATATAATGTTCCCCATATGCTTTGACCGATAGAAGGGTACCAAAAAAATTTTAAGGTAAAAATGCCCTTCTCCTAGTCGACCTTTCCCTACGATACTATCCCATTTTTCAAGCACTTTATTCCATTTTTTGAAGGCTCAATTTTAGCCCCAATATGTTCAACCAATTCAACAACCCACAGCTCCTTTTTCAAATACTTTTATGAATGGAGGAAACTCAAAATGGCTAGTTTTAGTTATTCCTGCAGCATGTTGTTGCCTGATGTTACTTTTTGTCATCATCTTTATTGCAATTATAAATAACAGTGCTTATAATAATGGATATTATTATTATGGTAAATAAATGAATAAAAGTTTAAGAGGCGATGTCTTAAAATATCGAAGATAGGCCTTAAGAGGTGGAACTACGCCAAAAAGTATTGCTACAAACTTGAAGCCTAGGTTATTTTTATGTACTTAGTGAGTGATTAACAAAGACATACAAGTTAGGTCGTCAATTTTTACATAAGAATAGATCTATTTTATGAGTCTAGAATATAAAACCGTCTAACCTTTTTTTAGTCTCAAAAATGATCGATTTTCGAGGTTTCTTGAAATTAAAATTTTTCCTTCAATTCTAAACGAAAAACGGATAGAAAAATCGGATTTCGCATCAATTTTTACGTATGAATATGTGTTTTCTATAAATCTAGGACTTAAAAAGTAACTAACCCCTTTTAGTCTCAGCTAACCCAATCCACCTAACCCAACCCGTTTTAGTAAGACCCTATTTTTAAAGATATTTATGATAAAATTGATAATTCTAAAAGTCGTAATTTTTATTCAAATAAACATATAAGTCTTGGCCAATTAAAATTGACGTTTCCCTATAGTACATGAGATAGGATTTTTTAAGGATCGAGCAGTCTCATAAAAGCCCGTAGGAAAATATGATAAAAATTTTCTTTATTTTGAGAAATTTTCGATATATGTCTGATATTTTTGACCTCGGGTAAGCTTAATTTAGGTCGAAAGTCGCTAAAAATAGATTATTTTTTCATCAAATTACTCTTTGCCTTCCTTCCTTTTATGTGAGGCCCATAAAAGGTTCCTTTTAAGGGGCTCCCATAAAAGTCTATAGTCCTAAAAAGGGACTATCTCAGTAATTGTAGGAACATGTCGAAAAAAGTTTTAATTAGCCCAAATTTTGATGTATAAACAAAAAAATCTATTAATAAACATCAGGTACATATAAACTTTTTACAGGCCTTAATTTTTGTTTCTTTACTTGTGGTATTTCTCTTGCTAAAACTGGTAGACTTGTACTCATGCTGATTTTACGGGTATTCATTTTTTCACTAGCTTCAAATATTGATGGATCCTTTGATATTGGTTCTATGGTTTGAATTTGATCTTTTCCAGTAAATTTGGTGGAATTTATTTTTAAAGGACCAGTCCACTTTTGAACCGAATTTTTGTTGAAAAGTGGAAAAGAAAGTTCACATTGGGGCAACCACTTTTTGCTTTGGAAGTAAATTCCAATTCGACAACCCTGAGGAGATATTTGACATACAAAATTGCATGAAAAATTTAAATGTATCTGGGTATTGAAGCGAAGGGATTGGCACCATTTGAAATGTACTGTAACGAATTATAAAAAAGCCATTTTTACAAAGATCTTAAAATTTTCATAAAAAG